>CAWVQG010000033.1:0-153366 GCA_963932195.1 Empis livida
TTTTCGGAAAAATCATGATGGTTGGTATGGATATTGACAAAGCTTATGTTTTTCTGAAATTTCTCGGGCAATTTTAATTATTTTTGAAAAAGGTCTTCGGTAATGAACTGGAAATTAAATTTCGAACACGTAGATACCAAATATGTGGGGATTGCTTTTGTTTTAAACTTTTTTAATTTTTTTCGGAAAAATCATGATGGTTGGTATGGATTTTGACAAAGCTTATGTTTTTCTGAAATTTCTCGGGCAATTTTAATTATTTTTGAAAAAGGTCTTCGGTAATGAACTGGAAATTAAATTTCGAACACGTAGATACCAAATATGTGGGGATTGCTTTTGTTTTAAACTTTTTTAATTTTTTTCGGAAAAATCATGATGGTTGGTATGGATTTTGACAAAGCTTATGTTTTTCTGAAATTTCTCGGGCAATTTTAATTATTTTTGAAAAAGGTCTTCGGTAATGAACTGGAAATTAAATTTCGAACACGTAGATACCACATATGTGGGGATTGCTTTTGTTTTAAACTTTTTTAATTTTTTTCGGAAAAATCATGATGGTTGGTATGGATTTTGACAAAGCTTATGTTTTTCTGAAATTTGTCGGGCAATTTTAATTATTTTTGAAAAAGGTCTTCGGTAATGAACTGGAAATTAAATTTCGAACACGTAGATATCAAATATGTGGGGATTGCTTTTGTTTTAAACTTTTTTAATTTTTTTCGGAAAAATCATGATGGTTGGTATGGATTTTGACAAAGCTTATGTTTTTCTGAAATTTCTCGGGCAATTTTAATTATTTTGGAAAAAGGTCTTCGGTAATGAACTGGAAATTAAATTTCGAACACGTAGATACCAAATATGTAGGGATTGCTTTTGTTTTAAACTTTTTTAATTTTTTTCGGAAAAATCATGATGGTTGGTATGGATTTTGACAAAGCTTATGTTTTTCTGAAATTTCTCGGGCAATTTTAATTATTTTTGAAAAAGGTCTTCGGTAATGAACTGGAAATTAAATTTCGAACACGTAGATACTAAATATGTGGGGATTGCTTTTGTTTTAAACTTCTTTCGGAAAAATCATGATGGTTGGTATGGATTTTGACAAAGATTATGTTTTTCTGAAATTTCTCGGGCAATTTTAATTATTTTTGAAAAAGGTCTTCGGTAATGAACTGGAAATTAAATTTCGAACACGTAGATACCAAATATGTGGGGATTGCTTTTGTTTTAAACTTTTTTAATTTTTTTCGGAAAAATCATGATGGTTGGTATGGATTTTGACAAAGCTTATGTTTTTCTGAAATTTCTCGGGCAATTTTAATTATTTTTGAAAAAGGTCTTCGGTAATGAACTGGAAATTAAATTTCGAACACGTAGATACCAAATATGTGGGGATTGCTTTTGTTTTAAACTTTTTTAATTTTTTTCGGAAAAATCATGATGGTTGGTATGGATTTTGACAAAGCTTATGTTTTTCTGAAATTTCTCGGCCAATTTTAATTATTTTTGAAAAAGGTCTTCGGTAATGAAGTGGAAATTAAATTTCGAACACGTAGATACCAAATATGTGGGGATTGCTTTTGTTTTAAACTTTTTTAATTTTTTTCGGAAAAATCATGATGGTTGGTATGGATTTTGACAAAGCTTATGTTTTTCTGAAATTTCTCGGGCAATTTTAATTATTTTTGAAAAAGGTCTTCGGTAATGAACTGGAAATTAAATTTCGAACACGTAGATACCAAATATGTGGGGATTGCTTTTGTTTTAAACTTTTTTAATTTTTTTCGGAAAATCATGATGGTTGGTATGGATTTTGACAAAGCTTATGTTTTTCTGAAATTTCTCGGGCAATTTTAATTATTTTTGAAAAAGGTCTTCGGTAATGAACTGGAAATTAAATTTCGAACACGTAGATACCAAATATGTGGGGATTGCTTTTGTTTTAAACTTTTTTAATTTTTTTCGGAAAAATCATGATGGTTGGTATGGATTTTGACAAAGCTTATGTTTTTCTGAAATTTCTCGGGCAATTTTAATTATTTTTGAAAAAGGTCTTCGGTAATGAACTGGAAATTAAATTTCGAACACGTAGATACCAAATATGTGGGGATTGCTTTTGTTTTAAACTTTTTTAATTTTTTTCGGAAACATCATGATGGTTGGTATGGATTTTGACAAAGCTTATGTTTTTCTGAAATTTCTCGGGCAATTTTAATTATTTTTGAAAAAGGTCTTCGGTAATGAACTGGAAATTAAATTTCGAACACGTAGATACCAAATATGTGGGGAATGCTTTTGTTTTAAACTTTTTTAATTTTTTCGGAAAAATCATGATGGTTGGTATGGATTTTGACAAAGCTTATGTTTTTCTGAAATTTTTCGGCCAATTTTAATTATTTTTGAAAAAGGTCTTCGGTAATGAACTGGAAATTAAATTTCGAACACGTAGATACCAAATATGTGGGGATTGCTTTTGTTTTAAACTTTTTTAATTTTGTTCGGAAAAATCATGATGGTTGGTATGGATTTTGACAAAGCTTATGTTTTTCTGAAATTTCTCGGGCAATTTTAATTATTTTTGAAAAAGGTCTTCGGTAATGAACTGGAAATTAAATTTCGAACACGTAGATACCAAATATGTGGGGATTGCTTTTGTTTTAAACTTTTTTAATTTTTTTCGGAAAAATCATGATGGTTGGTATGGATTTTGACTAAGGTTATGTTTTTCTGAAATTTCTCGGGCAATTTTAATTATTTTTGAAAAAGTTCTTCGGTAATGAACTGGAAATTAAAATTCGAACACGTAGATACCAAATATGTGGGGATTGCTTTTGTTTTAAACTTTTTTAATTTTTTTCGGAAAAATCATGATGGTTGGTATGGATTTTGACAAAGCTTATGTTTTTCTGAAATTTCTCGGGCAATTTTAATTATTTTTGAAAAAGGTCTTCGGTAATGAACTGGAAATTAAATTTCGAACACGTAGATACCAAATATGTGGGGATTGCTTTTGTTTTAAACTTTTTTAATTTTTTTCGGCGAAATCATGATGGTTGGTATGGATTTTGACAAAGCTTATGTTTTTCTGAAATTTCTCGGGCAATTTTAATTATTTTTGAAAACGGTCTTCGGTAATGAACTGGAAATTAAATTTCGAACACGTAGATACCAAATATGTGGGGATTGCTTTTGTTTTAAACTTTTTTAATTTTTTTCGGAAAAATCATGATGGTTGGTATGGATTTTGACAAAGCTTATGTTTTTCTGAAATTTCTCGGCCAATTTTAATTATTTTTGAAAAAGGTCTTCGGTAATGAACTGGAAATTAAATTTCGAACACGTAGATACCACATATGTGGGGATTGCTTTTGTTTTAAACTTTTTTAATTTTTTTCGGAAAAATCATGATGGTTGGTATGGATTTTGACAAAGCTTATGTTTTTCTGAAATTTGTCGGGCAATTTTAATTATTTTTGAAAAAGGTCTTCGGTAATGAGCTGGAAATTAAATTTCGAACACGTAGATACCAAATATGTGGGGATTGCTTTTGTTTTAAACTTTTTTAATTTTTTTCGGAAAAATCATGATGGTTGGTATGGATTTTGACAAAGCTTATGTTTTTGTGAAATTTCTCGGGCAATTTTAAATATTTTTGAAAAAGGTCTTCGGGAATGAACTGGAAATTAAATTTCGAACACGGAGATACCAAATATGTGGGGATTGCTTTTGTTTTAAACTTTTTTAATTTTTTTCGGAAAAATCATGATGGTTGGTATGGATTTTGACAAAGCTTATGTTTTTCTGAAATTTCTCGGGCAATTTTAATTATTTTTGAAAAAGGTCTTCGGTAATGAACTGGAAATTAAATTTCGAACACGTAGATACCAAATATGTGGGGATTGCTTTTGTTTTAAACTTTTTTAATTTTTTTCGGAAAAATCATGATGGTTGGTATGGTTTTTGACAAAGCTTATGTTTTTCTGAAATTTCTCGGGCAATTTTAATTATTTTTGAAAAAGGTCTTCGGTAATGAACTGGAAATTAAATTTCGAACACGTAGATACCAAATATGTGGGGTTTGCTTTTGTTTGAAACTTTTTTAATTTTTTTCGGAAAAATCATGATGGTTGGTATGGATTTTGACAAAGCTTATGTTTTTCTGAAATTTCTCGGGCAATTTAAATATTTTTGAAAAAGGTCTTCGGTAATGAGCTGGAAATTAAATTTCGAACACGTAGATACCAAATATGTGGGGATTGCTTTTGTTTTAAACGTTTTTAATTTTTTTCGGAAAAATCATGATGGTTGGTATGGATTTTGACAAAGCTTATGTTTTTCTGAAATTTCTCGGGCAATTTTAATTATTTTTGAAAAAGGTCTTCGGTAATAAACTGGAAATTAAATTTCGAACACGTAGATACCAAATATGTGGGGATTGCTTTTGTTTTAAACGTTTTTATTTTTTTTCGGAAAAATCATGATGGTTGGTGTGGATTTTGACAAAGCTTATGTTTTTGTGAAATTTCTCGGGCAATTTTAATTATTTTTGAAAAAGGTCTTCGGTAACGAACTGGAAATTAAAATTCGAACACGTAGATACCAAATATGTAGGGATTGCTTTTGTTTTAAACTTTTTTAATTTTTTTCGGAAAAATCCTGATGGTTGGTATTGATTTTAACAAAGCTTATGTATTTTCGCAATTTCTCCGACAATTTTGAATATTTTTCAAAAAGGTCTTCGGGAATGGGCTGGAAATTAAATTTCCAACACGGAGAACCGAAATATGTAGAGATTGCTTTTATTTTAGGCTTTGTCAATTTTTTTCCGAAAAATCGTGATGGTTGGTATTGATTTTGACAAAGCTTATGTTTTTCTGCAATTTCTCGGGCAATTTTAATTATTTTTGAAAAAGGTCTTCGGTAATGAACTGGAAATTAAATTTCGAACACGTAGATACCAAATATGTGGAGATTGCTTTTGTTTTAAACTTTTATAATTTTTTTCGGAAAAATCATGATGGTTGGTATGGATTTTGACAAAGCTTATGTTTTTCTGAAATTTCTCGGGCAATTTTAATTATTTTTGAAAAAGGTCTTCGGTAATGAACTGGAAATTAAATTTCGAACACGTAGATACCAAATATGTGGGGATTGCTTTTGTTTTAAACTTTTTTAATTTTTTTCGGAAAAATCATGATGGTTGGTATGGATTTTGACAAAGCTTATGTTTTTCTGAAATTTCTCGGGCAATTTTAATTATTTTTGAAAAAGGTCTTCGGTAATGAACTGGAAATTAAATTTCGAACACGTAGATACCAAATATGTGGGGATTGCTTTTGTTTTAAACTTTTTTAATTTTGTTCGGAAAAATCATGATGGTTGGTATGGATTTTGACAAAGCTTATGTTTTTCTGAAATTTCTCGGGCAATTTTAATTATTTTTGAAAAAGGTCTTCGGTAATGAACTGGAAATTAAATTTCGAACACGTAGATACCAAATATGTGGGGATTGCTTTTGTTTTAAACTTTTTTAATTTTTTTCGGAAAAATCATGATGGTTGGTATGGATTTTGACAAAGGTTATGTTTTTCTGAAATTTCTCGGGCAATTTTAATTATTTTTGAAAAAGTTCTTCGGTAATGAACTGGAAATTAAAATTCGAACACGTAGATACCAAATATGTGGGGATTGCTTTTGTTTTAAACTTTTTTAATTTTTTTCGGAAAAATCATGATGGTTGGTATGGATTTTGACAAAGCTTATGTTTTTCTGAAATTTCTCGGGCAATTTTAATTATTTTTGAAAAAGGTCTTCGGTAATGAACTGGAAATTAAATTTCGAACACGTAGATACCAAATATGTGGGGATTGCTTTTGTTTTAAACTTTTTTAATTTTTTTCGGCGAAATCATGATGGTTGGTATGGATTTTGACAAAGCTTATGTTTTTCTGAAATTTCTCGGGCAATTTTAATTATTTTTGAAAACGGTCTTCGGTAATGAACTGGAAATTAAATTTCGAACACGTAGATACCAAATATGTGGGGATTGCTTTTGTTTTAAACTTTTTTAATTTTTTTCGGAAAAATCATGATGGTTGGTATGGATTTTGACAAAGCTTATGTTTTTCTGAAATTTCTCGGGCAATTTTAATTATTTTTGAAAAAGGTCTTCGGTAATGAACTGGAAATTAAATTTCGAACACGTAGATACCACATATGTGGGGATTGCTTTTGTTTTAAACTTTTTTAATTTTTTTCGGAAAAATCATGATGGTTGGTATGGATTTTGACAAAGCTTATGTTTTTCTGAAATTTCTCGGGCAATTTTAATTATTTTTGAAAAAGGTCTTCGGTAATGAACTGGAAATTAAATTTCGAACACGTAGATACCACATATGTGGGGATTGCTTTTGTTTTAAACTTTTTTAATTTTTTTCGGAAAAATCATGATGGTTGGTATGGATTTTGACAAAGCTTATGTTTTTCTGAAATTTGTCGGGCAATTTTAATTATTTTTGAAAAAGGTCTTCGGTAATGAGCTGGAAATTAAATTTCGAACACGTAGATACCAAATATGTGGGGATTGCTTTTGTTTTAAACTTTTTTAATTTTTTTCGGAAAAATCATGATGGTTGGTATGGATTTTGACAAAGCTTATGTTTTTGTGAAATTTCTCGGGCAATTTTAAATATTTTTGAAAAAGGTCTTCGGGAATGAACTGGAAATTAAATTTCGAACACGGAGATACCAAATATGTGGGGATTGCTTTTGTTTTAAACTTTTTTAATTTTTTTCGGAAAAATCATGATGGTTGGTATGGATTTTGACAAAGCTTATGTTTTTCTGAAATTTCTCGGGCAATTTTAATTATTTTTGAAAAAGGTCTTCGGTAATGAACTGGAAATTAAATTTCGAACACGTAGATACCAAATATGTGGGGATTGCTTTTGTTTTAAACTTTTTTAATTTTTTTCGGAAAAATCATGATGGTTGGTATGGTTTTTGACAAAGCTTATGTTTTTCTGAAATTTCTCGGGCAATTTTAATTATTTTTGAAAAAGGTCTTCGGTAATGAACTGGAAATTAAATTTCGAACACGTAGATACCAAATATGTGGGGTTTGCTTTTGTTTGAAACTTTTTTAATTTTTTTCGGAAAAATCATGATGGTTGGTATGGATTTTGACAAAGCTTATGTTTTTCTGAAATTTCTCGGGCAATTTAAATATTTTTGAAAAAGGTCTTCGGTAATGAGCTGGAAATTAAATTTCGAACACGTAGATACCAAATATGTGGGGATTGCTTTTGTTTTAAACGTTTTTAATTTTTTTCGGAAAAATCATGATGGTTGGTATGGATTTTGACAAAGCTTATGTTTTTCTGAAATTTCTCGGGCAATTTTAATTATTTTTGAAAAAGGTCTTCGGTAATAAACTGGAAATTAAATTTCGAACACGTAGATACCAAATATGTGGGGATTGCTTTTGTTTTAAACGTTTTTATTTTTTTTCGGAAAAATCATGATGGTTGGTGTGGATTTTGACAAAGCTTATGTTTTTGTGAAATTTCTCGGGCAATTTTAATTATTTTTGAAAAAGGTCTTCGGTAACGAACTGGAAATTAAAATTCGAACACGTAGATACCAAATATGTAGGGATTGCTTTTGTTTTAAACTTTTTTAATTTTTTTCGGAAAAATCCTGATGGTTGGTATTGATTTTAACAAAGCTTATGTATTTTCGCAATTTCTCCGACAATTTTGAATATTTTTCAAAAAGGTCTTCGGGAATGGGCTGGAAATTAAATTTCCAACACGGAGAACCGAAATATGTAGAGATTGCTTTTATTTTAGGCTTTGTCAATTTTTTTCCGAAAAATCGTGATGGTTGGTATTGATTTTGACAAAGCTTATGTTTTTCTGCAATTTCTCGGGCAATTTTAATTATTTTTGAAAAAGGTCTTCGGTAATGAACTGGAAATTAAATTTCGAACACGTAGATACCAAATATGTGGAGATTGCTTTTGTTTTAAACTTTTATAATTTTTTTCGGAAAAATCATGATGGTTGGTATGGATTTTGACAAAGCTTATGTTTTTCTGAAATTTCTCGGGCAATTTTAATTATTTTTGAAAAAGGTCTTCGGTAATGAACTGGAAATTAAATTTCGAACACGTAGATACCAAATATGTGGGGATTGCTTTTGTTTTAAACTTTTTTAATTTTTTTCGGAAAAATCATGATGGTTGGTATGGATTTTGACAAAGCTTATGTTTTTGTGAAATTTCTCGGGCAATTTTAATTATTTTTGAATAAGGTCTTCGGTAATGAACTGGAAATTAAATTTCGAACACGTAGATACCAAATATGTGGGGATTGCTTTTGTTTTAAACGTTTTTAATTTTTTTCGGAAAAATCATTATGGTTGGTATGGATTTTGACAAAGCTTATGTTTTTCTGAAATTTCTCGGGCAATTTTAATTATTTTTGAAAAAGGTCTTCGGTAATGAACTGGAAATTAAATTTCGAACACGTAGATACCAAATATGTGGGGATTGCTTTTGTTTTAAACGTTTTTAATTTTTTTCGGAAAAATCATGATGGTTGGTATGGATTTTGACAAAGCTTATGTTTTTGTGAAATTTCTCGGGCAATTTTAATTATTTTTGAAAAAGGTCTTCGGTAACGAACTGGAAATTAAAATTCGAACACGTAGATACCAAATATGTAGGGATTGCTTTTGTTTTAAACTTTTTTAATTTTTTTCGGAAAAATCCTGATGGTTGGTATTGATTTTAACAAAGCTTATGTATTTTCGCAATTTCTCCGACACTTTTGAATATTTTTCAAAAAGGTCTTCGGGAATGGGCTGGAAATTAAATTTCCAACACGGAGAACCGAAATATGTGGAGATTGCTTTTATTTTAGGCTTTGTCAATTTTTTTCCGAAAAATCGTGATGGTTGGTATTGATTTTGACAAAGCTTATGTTTTTCTGCAATTTCTCGGGCAATTTTAATTATTTTTGAAAAAGGTCTTCGGTAATGAACTGGAAATTAAATTTCGAACACGTAGATACCAAATATGTGGAGATTGCTTTTGTTTTAAACTTTTTTAATTTTTTTCGGAAAAATCATGATGGTTGGTATGGATTTTGACAAAGCTTATGTTTTTCTGAAATTTCTCGGGCAATTTTAATTATTTTTGAAAAAGGTCTTCGGTAATGAACTGGAAATTAAATTTCGAACACGTAGATACCAAATATGTGGGGATTGCTTTTGTTTTAAACTTTTTTAATTTTTTTCGGAAAAATCATGATGGTTGGTATGGATTATGACAAAGCTTATGTTTTTCTGAAATTTCTCGGGCAATTTTAGTTATTTTTGAAAAAGGTCTTCGGGAATGAACTGGAAATTAAATTTCGAACACGTAGATACCAAATATGTGGGGATTGCTTTTGTTTTAAACTTTTCTACTTTTTTTCGGAAAAATCATGATGGTTGGTATGGATTTTGACAAAGCTTATGTTTTTCTGAAATCCTCGGGCAATTTTAATTATTTTTGAAAAAGGTCTTCGGTAATGAACTGGAAAGTAAATTTCGAACACGTAGATACCAAATATGTGGGGATTGCTTTTGTTTTAAACTTTTTTAATTTTTTTCGGAAAAATCATGATGGTTGGTATGGATTTTGACAAAGCTTATGTTTTTCTGAAATTTCTCGGGCAATTTTAATTATTTTTGAAAAAGGTCTACGGTAATGAACTGGAAATTAAATTTCGAACACGTAGATACCAAATATGTGGGGATTGCTTTTGTTTTAAACTTTTTTAATTTTTTTCGGAAAAATCATGATGGTTGTTATGGATTTTGACAAAGCTTATGTTTTTGTGAAATTTCTCGGGCAATTTTAATTATTTTTGAAAAAGGTCTTCGGTAATGAACTGGAAATTAAATTTCGAACACGTAGATACCAAATATGTGGGGATTGCTTTTGTTTTAAAATTTTTTAATTTTTTTCGGAAAAATCATGATGGTTGTTATGGATTTTGACAAAGCTTATGTTTTTGTGAAATTTCTCGGGCAATTTTAATTATTTTTGAAAAAGGTCTTCGGTAATGAACTGGAAATTAAATTTCGAACACGTAGATACCAAATATGTGGGGATTGCTTTTGTTTTAAAATTTTTTAATTTTTTTCTGGAAAATCATGATGGTTGGTATGGATTTTGACAAAGCTTATGTTTTTGTGAAATTTCTCGGGCAATTTTAATTATTTTTGAAAAAGGTCTTCGGTAATGAACTGGAAATTAAATTTCGAACACGTAGATACCAAATATGTGGGGATTGCTTTTGTTTTAAACTTTTTTAATTTTTTTCGGAAAAATCATGATGGTTGGTATGGATTTTGACAAAGCTTATGTTTTTGTGAAATTTCTCGGGCAATTTTAATTATTTTTGAAAAAGGTCTTCGGGAATGAACTGGAAATTAAATTTCGAACACGTAGATACCAAATATGTGGGGATTGCTTTTGTTTTAAACTTTTTTAATTTTTTTCGGAAAAATCATGATGGTTGGTATGGATTTTGACAAAGCTTATGTTTTTCTGAAATTTCTCGGGCAATTTAAATTATTTTTGAAAAAGGTCTTCGGTAATGAACTGGAAATTAAATTTCGAACACGTAGATACCACATATGTGGGGATTGCTTTTGTTTTAAACTTTTTTAATTTTTTTCGGAAAAATCATGATGGTTGGTATGGATTTTGACAAAGCTTATGTTTTTCTGAAATTTGTCGGGCAATTTTAATTATTTTTGAAAAAGGTCTTCGGTAATGAGCTGGAAATTAAATTTTGAACACGTAGATACCAAATATGTGGGGATTGCTTTTGTTTTAAACTTTTTTAATTTTTTTCGGAAAAATCATGATGGTTGGTATGGATTTTGACAAAGCTTATGTTTTTCTGAAATTTCTCGGGCAATTTTAATTATTTTTGAAAAAGGTCTTCGGTAATGAACTGGAAATTAAATTTCGAACACGTAGATACCAAATATGTGGGGATTGCTTTTGTTTTAAACTTTTTTAATTTTTTTCGGAAAAATCATGATGGTTGGTATGGATTTTGACAAAGCTTATGTTTTTCTGAAATTTCTCGGGCAATTTTAATTATTTTTGAAAACGGTCTTCGGTAATGAACTGGAAATTAAATTTCGAACACGTAGATACCAAATATGTGAAGATTGCTTTTGTTTTAAACTTTTTTAATTTTTTTCGGAAAAATCATGATGGTTGGTATGGATTTTGACAAAGCTTATGTTTTTCTGAAATTTCTCGGGCAATTTTAATTATTTTTGAAAAAGGTCTTCGGTAATGAACTGGAAATTAAATTTCGAACACGTAGATACCACATATGTGGGGATTGCTTTTGTTTTAAACTTTTTAATTTTTTTCGGAAAAATCATGATGGTTGGTATGGATTTTGACAAAGCTTATGTTTTTCTAAAATTTGTCGGGCAATTTTAATTATTTTTGAAAAAGGTCTTTGGTAATGAGCTGGAAATTAAATTTCGAACACGTAGATACCAAATATGTGGGGATTGCTTTTGTTTTAAACTTTTTTATTTTTTTTCGGGAAAATCATGATGGTTGGTATGGATTTTGACAAAGCTTATGTTTTTGTGAAATTTCTCGGGCAATTTTAATTATTTTTGAAAAAGGTCTTCGGTAATGAACTGGAAATTAAATTTCGAACACGTAGATACCAAATATGTGGGGATTGCTTTTGTTTTAAACCTTTTTAATTTTTTTCGGAAAAATCATGATGGTTGGTATGGATTTTGACAAAGCTTATGTTTTTGTGAAATTTCTCGGGCAATTTTAATTATTTTTGAAAAAGGTCTTCGGTAATGAACTGGAAATTAAATTTCGAACACGTAGATACCAAATATGTGGGGATTGCTTTTGTTTGAAACTTTTTTAATTTTTTTCGGAAAAATCATGATGGTTGGTATGGATTTTGACAAAGCTTATGTTTTTGTGAAATTTCTCGGGCAATTTTAATTATTTTTGAAAAAGGTCTTCGGTAATGAACTGGAAATTAAATTTCGAACACGTAGATACCAAATATGTGGGGATTGCTTTTGTTTTAAACTTTTTTAATTTTTTTCGGAAAAATCATGATGGTTGGTATGGATTTTGACAAAGCTTATGTTTTTCTGAAATTTCTCGGGCAATTTTAATTATTTTTGAAAAAGGTCTTCGGTAATGAACTGGAAATTAAATTTCGAACACGTATATACCAAATATGTGGGGATTGCTTTTGTTTTAAACTTTTTTAATTTTTTTCGGAAAAATCATGATGGTTGGTATGGATTTTGACAAAGCTTATGTTTTTCTGAAATTTCTCGGGCAATTTTAATTATTTTTGAAAAAGGTCTTCGGTAATGAGCTGGAAATTAAATTTCGAACACGTAGATACCAAATATGTGGGGATTGCTTTTGTTTTAAACTTTTTTAATTTTTTTCGGAAAAATCATGATGGTTGGTATGGATTTTGACAAAGCTTATGTTTTTGTGAAATTTCTCGGGCAATTTTAATTATTTTTGAAAAAGGTCTTCGGTAATGAACTGGAAATTAAATTTCGAACACGTAGATACCAAATATGTGGGGATTGCTTTTGTTTGAAACTTTTTTAATTTTTTTCGGAAAAATCATGATGGTTGGTATGGATTTTGACAAAGCTTATGTTTTTCTGAAATTTCTCGGGCAATTTTAATTATTTTTGAAAAAGGTCTTCGGTAATGAACTGGAAATTAAATTTCGAACACGTAGATACCAAATATGTGGGGATTGCTTTTGTTTTAAACTTTTTTAATTTTTTTCGGAAAAATCATGATGGTTGGTATGGATTTTGACAAAGCTTATGTTTTTCTGAAATTTCTCGGGCAATTTTAATTATTTTTGAAAAAGGTCTTCGGTAATGAACTGGAAATTAAATTTCGAACACGTAGATACCAAATATGTGGGGATTGCTTTTGTTTTAAACTTTTTTAATTTTTTTCGGAAAAATCATGATGGTTGGTATGGATTTTGACAAAGCTTATGTTTTTCTGAAATTTCTCGGGCAATTTTAATTATTTTTGAAAAAGGTCTTCGGTAACAAACTGGAAATTAAAATTCGAACACGTATATACCAAATATGTAGGGATTGCTTTTGTTTTAAACTTTTTTAATTTTTTTCGGAAAAATCCTGATGGTTGGTATTGATTTTAACAAAGCTTATGTATTTTCGCAATTTCTCCGACAATTTTGAATATTTTTCAAAAAGGTCTTCGGGAATGGGCTGGAAATTAAATTTCCAAGACGGAGAACCGAAATATGTGGAGATTGCTTTTATTTTAGGCTTTGTCAATTTTTTTCCGAAAAATCGTGATGGTTGGTATTGATTTTGACAAAGCTTATGTTTTTCTGAAATTTCTCGGGCAATTTTAATTATTTTTGAAAAAGGTCTTCGGTAATGAACTGGAAATTAAATTTCGAACACGTAGATACCAAATATGTGGGGATTGCTTTTGTTTTAAACGTTTTTAATTTTTTTCGGAAAAATCATGATGGTTGGTATGGATTTTGACAAAGCTTATGTTTTTGTGCAATTTCTCGGGCAATTTTAATTATTTTTGAAAAAGGTCTTCGGTAACAAACTGGAAATTAAAATTCGAACACGTAGATACCAAATATGTAGGGATTTCTTTTGTTTTAAACTTTTTTAATTTTTTTCGGAAAAATCCTGATGGTTGGTATTGATTTTAACAAAGCTTATGTATTTTCGCAATTTCTCCGACAATTTTGAATATTTTTCAAAAAGGTCTTCGGGAATGGGCTGGAAATTAAATTTCCAACACGGAGAACCGAAATATGTGGAGATTGCTTTTATTTTAGGCTTTGTCAATTTTTTTCGGAAAAATCATGATGGTTGGTATGGATTTTGACAAAGCTTATGTTTTTCTGAAATTTCTCGGGCAATTTTAATTATTTTTGAAAAAGGTCTTCGGTAATGAACTGGAAATTAAATTTCGAACACGTAGATACCAAATATGTGGGATTGCTTTTGTTTTAAACTTTTATAATTTTTTTCGGAAAAATCATGATGGTTGGTATGGATTTTGACAAAGCTTATGTTTTTCTGAAATTTGTCGGGCAATTTTAATTATTTTTGAAAAAGGTCTTCGGTAATGAGCTGGAAATTAAATTTCGAACACGTAGATACCAAATATGTGGGGATTGCTTTTGTTTTAAACTTTTTTAATTTTTTTCGGAAAAATCATGATGGTTGGTATGGATTTTGACAAAGCTTATGTTTTTGTGAAATTTCTCGGGCAATTTTAATTATTTTTGAAAAAGGTTTTCGGTAATGAACTGGAAATTAAATTTCGAACACGTAGATACCAAATATGTGGGGATTGCTTTTGTTTGAAACTTTTTTAATTTTTTTCGGAAAAATCATGATGGTTGGTATGGATTTTGACAAAGCTTATGTTTTTCTGAAATTTCTCGGGCAATTTTAATTATTTTTGAAAAAGGTCTTCGGTAATGAACTGGAAATTAAATTTCGAACACGTAGATACCAAATATGTGGGGATTGCTTTTGTTTTAAACTTTTTTAATTTTTTTCGGAAAAATCATGATGGTTGGTATGGATTTTGACAAAGCTTATGTTTTTCTGAAATTTCTCGGCCAATTTTAATTATTTTTGAAAAAGGTCTTCGGTAATGAACTGGAAATTAAATTTCGAACACGTAGATACCAAATATGTGGGGATTGCTTTTGTTTTAAACTTTTTTAATT
This sequence comes from Empis livida, assembly GCA_963932195.1. Taxonomy (NCBI): domain Eukaryota; kingdom Metazoa; phylum Arthropoda; class Insecta; order Diptera; family Empididae; genus Empis; species Empis livida. The sequence continues at coordinate 14,841 of CAWVQG010000033.1, forward strand.
TTTTTCGGAAAAATCATGATGGTTGGTATGGATTTTGACAAAGCTAATGTTTTTCTGAAATTTCTCGGGCAATTTTAATTATTTTTGAAAAAGGTCTTCGGTAATGAACTGGAAATTAAATTTCGAACACGTAGATACCAAATATGTGGGGATTGCTTTTGTTTTAAACGTTTTTAATTTTTTTCGGAAAAATCATGATGGTTGGTATGGATTTTGACAAAGCTTATGTTTTTGTGCAATTTCTCGGGCAATTTTAATTATTTTTGAAAAAGGTCTTCGGTAACAAACTGGAAATTAAAATTCGAACACGTATATACCAAATATGTAGGGATTGCTTTTGTTTTAAACTTTTTTAATTTTTTTCGGAAAAATCCTGATGGTTGGTATTGATTTTAACAAAGCTTATGTATTTTCGCAATTTCTCCGACAATTTTGAATATTTTTCAAAAAGGTCTTCGGGAATGGGCTGGAAATTAAATTTCCAAGACGGAGAACCGAAATATGTGGAGATTGCTTTTATTTTAGGCTTTGTCAATTTTTTTCCGAAAAATCGTGATGGTTGGTATTGATTTTGACAAAGCTTATGTTTTTCTGAAATTTCTCGGGCAATTTTAATTATTTTTGAAAAAGGTCTTCGGTAATGAACTGGAAATTAAATTTCGAACACGTAGATACCAAATATGTGGAGATTGCTTTTGTTTTAAACTTTTATCATTTTTTTCGGAAAAATCATGATGGTTGGTATGGATTTTGACAAAGGTTATGTTTTTCTGAAATTTCTCGGGCAATTTTAATTATTTTTGAAAAAGGTCTTCGGGAATGAACTGGAAATTAAATTTCGAACACGTAGATACCAAATATGTGGGGATTGCTTTTGTTTTAAACTTTTCTACTTTTTTTCGGAAAAATCATGATGGTTGGTATGGATTTTGACAAAGCTTATGTTTTTCTGAAATTTCTCGGGCAATTTTAATTATTTTTGAAAAAAAGGCCTTTGGTAATGAACTGGAAATTAAATTTCGAACACGTAGATACCAAATATGTGGGGATTGCTTTTGTTTTAAACTTTTTTAATTTTTTTCGGAAAAATCATGATGGTTGGTATGGATTTTGACAAAGCTTATGTTTTTCTGAAATTTTTCGGGCAATTTTAATTATTTTTCAAAAAGGTCTTCGGTAATGAACTGGAAATTAAATTTCGAACACGTAGATACCAAATATGTGGGGATTGCTTTTGTTTTAAACTTTTTTAATTTTTTTCGGAAAAATCGTGATGGTTGGTATTGATTTTGACAAAGCTTATGTTTTTCTGAAATTTCTCGGGCAATTTTAATTATTTTTGAAAAAGGTCTTCGGTAATGAACTGGAAATTAAATTTCGAACACGTAGATACCAAATATGTGGAGATTGCTTTTGTTTTAAACTTTTATAATTTTTTTCGGAAAAATCATGATGGTTGGTATGGATTTTGACAAAGGTTATGTTTTTCTGAAATTTCTCGGGCAATTTTAATTATTTTTGAAAAAGGTCTTCGGGAATGAACTGGAAATTAAATTTCGAACACGTAGATACCAAATATGTGGGGATTGCTTTTGTTTTAAACTTTTCTACTTTTTTTCGGAAAAATCATGATGGTTGGTATGGATTTTGACAAAGCTTATGTTTTTCTGAAATTTCTCGGGCAATTTTAATTATTTTTGAAAAAGGTAATGAACTGGAAATTAAATTTCGAACACGTAGATACCAAATATGTGGGGATTGCTTTTGTTTTAAACTTTTTTAATTTTTTTCGGAAAAATCATGATGGTTGGTATGGATTTTGACAAAGCTTATGTTTTTCTGAAATTTTTCGGGCAATTTTAATTATTTTTGAAAAAGGTCTTCGGCAATGAACTGGAAATTAAATTTCGAACACGTAAATACCAAATATGTGGGGATTGCTTTTGTTTTAAACTTTTTTAATTTTTTTCGGAAAAATCATGATGGTTGTTATGGATTTTGACAAAGCTTATGTTTTTGTGAAATTTCTCGGGCAATTTTAATTATTTTTGAAAAGGTCTTCGGTAATGAACTGGAAATTAAATTTCGAACACGTAGATACCAAATATGTGGGGATTGCTTTTGTTTTAAACTTTTTTAATTTTTTTCTGGAAAATCATGATGGTTGGTATGGATTTTGACAAAGCTTATGTTTTTGTGAAATTTCTCGGGCAATTTTAATTATTTTTGAAAAAGGTCTTCGGTAATGAACTGGAAATTAAATTTCGAACACGTAGATACCAAATATATGGGGATTGCTTTTGTTTTAAACTTTTTTAATTTTTTTCGGAAAAATCCTGATGGTTGGTATTGATTTTAACAAAGCTTATGTATTTTCGCAATTTCTCCGACAATTATGAATATTTTTCAAAAAGGTCTTCGGGAATGGGCTGGAAATTAAATTTCCAACACGGATAACCGAAATATATGGAGATTGCTTTTATTTTAGGCTTTGTCATTTTTTTTCCGAAAAATCATGATGGTTGGTATGGATTTTGACAAAGCTTATGTTTTTCTGAAATTTCTCGGGCAATTTTAATTATTTTTGAAAAAGGTCTTCGGTAATGAACTGGAAATTAAATTTCGAACACGTAGATACCAAATATGTGGAGATTGCTTTTGTTTTAAACTTTTTTAATTTTTTTCGGAAAAATCATGATGGTTGGTATGGATTTTGACAAAGCTTATGTTTTTCTGAAATTGCTCGGGCAATTTTAATTATTTTTGAAAAAGGTCTTCGGTAATGAACTGGAAATTAAATTTCGAACACGTAGATACCAAATATGTGGGGATTGCTTTTGTTTTAAACTTTTTTAATTTTTTTCGGAAAAATCATGATGGTTGGTATGGATTTTGACAAAGCTTATGTTTTTCTGAAATTTCTCGGGCAATTTTAATTATTTTTAAAAAAGGTCTTCGGGAATGAACTGGAAATTAAATTTCGAACACGTAGATACCAAATATGTGGGGATTGCTTTTGTTTTAAACTTTTCTACTTTTTTTCGGAAAAATCATGATGGTTGGTATGGATTTTGACAAAGCTTATCTTTTTCTGAAATTTCTCGGGCAATTTTAATTATTTTTGAAAAAGGTCTTCGGTAGTGAACTGGAAATTAAATTTCGAACACGTAGATACCAAATATGTGGGGATTGCTTTTGTTTTAAACTTTTTTAATTTTTTTCGGAAAAATCATGATGGTTGGTATGGATTTTGACAAAGCTTATGTTTTTCTGAAATTTCTCGGGCAATTTTAATTATTTTTGAAAAAGGTCTTCGGTAATGAACTGGAAATTAAATTTCGAACACGTAGATACCAAATATGTGGGGATTGCTTTTGTTTTAAACTTTTTTAATTTTTTTCGGGAAAATCATGATGGTTGGTATGGATTTTGACAAAGCTTATGTTTTTGTGAAATTTCTCGGGCAATTTTAATTATTTTTGAAAAAGGTCTTCGGTAATGAACTGGAAATTAAATTTCGAACACGTAGATACCAAATATGTAGGGATTGCTTTTGTTTTAAACTTTTTTAATTTTTTTCGGAAAAATCATGATGGTTGGTATGGATTTTGACAAAGCTTATGTTTTTCTGAAATTTCTCGGGCAATTTTAATTATTTTTGAAAAAGGTCTTCGGTAATGAACTGGAAATTAAATTTCGAACACGTAGATACCAAATATGTGGGGATTGCTTTTGTTTTAAACTTTTTTAATTTTTTTCGGAAAAATCATGATGGTTGTTATGGATTTTGACAAAGCTTATGTTTTTGTGAAATTTCTCGGGCAATTTTAATTATTTTTGAAAAAGGTCTTCGGTAATGAACTGGAAATTAAATTTCGAACACGTAGATACCAAATATGTGGGGATTGCTTTTGTTTTAAACTTTTTTAATTTTTTTCGGTAAAATCATGATGGTTGGTATGGATTTTGACAAAGCTTATGTTTTTGTGAAATTTCTCGGGCAATTTTAATTATTTTTGAAAAAGTTCTTCGGTAATGAACTGGAAATTAAATTTTGAACACGTAGATACCAAATATGTGGGGATTGCTTTTGTTTTAAACTTTGTTAATTTTTTTCGGAGAAATCATGATGGTTGTTATGGATTTTGACAAAGCTTATGTTTTTGTGAAATTTCTCGGGCAATTTTAATTATTTTTGAAAAAGGTCTTCGGTAATGAACTGGAAATTAAATTTCGAACACGTAGATACCAAATATGTGGGGATTGCTTTTGTTTTAAACTTTTTAATTTTTTTCGGAAAAATCATGATGGTAGGTATGGATTTTGACAAAGCTCATGTTTTTGTGAAATTTCTCGGGCAATTTTAATTATTTTTGAAAAAGGTCTTCTGTAACGAACTGGAAATTAAATTTCGAACACGTAGATACCAAATATGTGGGGATTGCTTTTGTTTTAAACTTTTTTAATTTTTTTCGGTAAAATCATGATGGTTGGTATGGATTTTGACAAAGCTTATGTTTTTGTGAAATTTCTCGGGCAATTTTAATTATTTTTGAAAAACGTCTTCGGTAATGAACTGGAAATTAAATTTCGAACACGTAGATACCAAATATGTGGAGATTGCTTTTGTTTTAAACTTTTTTAATTTTTTTCGGAAAAATCCTGATGGTTGGTATTGATTTTAACAAAGCTTATGTATTTTCGCAATTTCTCCGACAATTTTGAATATTTTTCAAAAAGGTCTTCGGAAATGGGCTGGAAATTAAATTTCCAATACGGAGAGACCAAATATGCGGGGATTGCTTTTATTTTAAGCTTTTCTAATTTTTTTCCGAAAAATCCTGATGGTTGGTTTTGTTTTTTACAAAGTTTATGTATTTTCGCAGTTTCTCCGACAATTTTGAATATTTTTGAAAAAGGTCTTCGGAAATGGACTGAAAATTAAATTTCCTGCACGGAGATACCAAATATGTGAGGATTGCTGTTGTAAAAATATATAAAAATGGCTTAAAAGCTTTTGAAATTATAAAAATATATAAAAATGGCTTAAATGCTTTTGAAATTACAAAAAAATTTTTAAATCTCTAAATATTCGGTTTTTCAATCGCTGCGGAATTAATTAGTCTGCAAATTTAGTGGTTGTGTCATCATGAATAAGTGTGATGGCGATTGGCACTAGATTCGGCACTAGAATCTGCACTAATAATGATTTTTTTTTTACTTGAAGAATTTTTAAAATCTAGGTTTTTTTTTATTTTTGTATTATTTTATTAATTATATACTATATTTTTTAAATTATTTACAATAATTTTTTTATTTATTTTTTTTAACAAATTTTTTAACTTTATTTTTATATTTTTTTACGTTACATGTTTTTTTATGTTATATATTACAGTAGTAGATTTTGTTTTAATTTTTTACATATATTTTTTATATTAAGGCCATAAATATAAAAAATAAAAATGTAAATATTTTTATACAATCATAGTATTATTTCATTTGTATTCAAATATCACAAATACCTGCGAAATTCTTTTAATAGCGTTTAAAAAATCAGAATTCCACTGTGATTTAACATTTTTATTCATAAGAAAAAAAACTTATGCAATATTATTTTTATAATTATTTCTGTGGTCACAAAATATTTAAAGTAGCTTAAGTCGACATAAATGAAAATTTAGTTTTTATTTTATTATAACTCTTTTAATTGCTTTAAGTAATAGGAATGTACCAAAAAAAAACGAAACAAGTTATGAGCATTAAATCCAAACAATTCTTAAGTTAATTTGTACCTAGATGCATTTTGAAAAAAATAACTTATCTTCCCAAATTAATCTTAATAACTTAAACTAAATAACTAACGTGCCCAATTTAATATATAACAAATAATATCATTTTCAAAAATATATAAGCTTTAGTTGAAATAAATTTACCGAAATGGAAATTTGCTAAATTATTAAAACATAATAAGTACATTTTTTTACGAAATTTTTCAATTAGTGCTGATCTCTACTTCTAAAAGTAAGTAATGTTCAAATTTAGTCAACATTTTTGCAATAAAATTTATTTGGTATAACTCGAAGAAAAATTGGCGAAATTCTAAAACTAATTATATTTATTTGTGAAGTATACATATATAATTATAACACAGGATAATAATATAACACCAAATCAAAAAAATACATAAAATAAAATAAAGAAAAAAAATAATTTAAATGATATCCTAAAAAATAATGATACCATAAAAAAAAACTTCGTAAATTTCTTAGGATTAACAGATAAAATCAAAAATAATTTACGAAAATATTACCACGGTATCTGGATTTTCATTAACTAATATTTAACTATTTTGATAGTTTCTTCGTAAATGTAGAGAAATTAAAAACGACTTTCGTCATGATATAAAAGATGAAATTTTATAAAAAACAAAAAATATTGAATCTGTATCTATCATCTTTGTTTAAATTCATTAAAGGTACAAAAAAAATAAATATGCTGCTCTTAAAAAATTAAAAATTCTGAAATAAGCTACTTTAATTTTTTTTGGACACAGATGTAATATGTTAGCTGTCTGGAAATAAATAAAAAAAAATAATTATAAAGGTTAAATATTTAATCCTTTTGCAATACAGTAAACATTTCTAAGACATATATTTGCATTATTTCAAAATTGTGCATTTTGTAACAATAATACACATCAGACAAATATTAATATATTTTGCGTTCGAAAGTATTTATAATAAAAAAATTAAAATATCAAAAATAATTAAAAAAAAAAAAATATAATATATAAATCGTTGTAATCTACAGGATCATAAAACTAATAAATATAAAAACATATCCTTATTTTACCAAAAAAAAAGAACTTACTATTTATTTACATAGTACAATATTTTTTAAATATATCTATTTTATATATATATATATTTTTTGCAACTTTTATGTTTTTATTTATTTATAATATTTCTCAATTATTGCAAAAGATAGAAACATTAAAATTGTTTTTTTTTTTAATTTTTTATTTTTTTTTTTTTTTTTTTGGTTTTAGTAGGAACAGTATTCTGTAAAAAGATTCGTGACTGTCAACTATATCAAATCAAATAACGTATGCATATCAACAGTGATTTTGTTTTTTTGTACTGTGACAGGTAATTTTGTTACGTAGTATAGTACGGCTACCACCACAGTACATAGTATAGTACGGTTACCATCCCTAAGCCATATCCGGTCTTTGTATATATATAGGTACAAATACCTGTATATACATATTGGTTGGTAAACAGCTGATTGGCTATTTTAGTATTTTTAGATTTTCAATATATACAGTAGTGTGACAACTATCATAATCACTTTACAGAACACCAACCTATTCTCCTGCACACTTGAAATTTTCGTGTGCAATTTTAGATTTTTCTTTCTTTTCCTTTTTTTTTTTTGGTGAATTGTATTAACAAATGCCACATAAATTTTTCCATTGTACAACACACTTTTAATATTTTCAAAAATTTACTCTAAGCAACAGAATCTTTAATTTTTTTTTAAAAAAAGTTTTTCTTTCATTTTTAGATTAGTTCTAAGTTCAGCCGATTACAAAACTATCCATGTCCATTTCAGTAATAATTCTGATTTTTTTTCATTATATAAATACGTTATTTGGACTAAAAAACATATTTGTGTAATAAATCCTAATGTGGAGGGAATTTTCTTTTTTGAAGCACATATGTCCACAAAATTTACTTAGGATTTAAAATATATTTTTTACCACTTCTTGTGTAACACAATTGGTAAAATTTAACTTAGGATAGTTATGCTCTCGGTTGGCGTAAATTTGTTAATATAAAAAAAAAAAAAAATTCTCAAAAATTTTTGTTGAGGAAGTTTTTTTTTGTGTGTGGATGGAATTAAAATCAATTCTAGCCTTTTTAAACCAGATTCATTTTTGTAACAAAAAATGTTTATAATGTTTTTTATTTTTGTAAATAATATATTAATATTTTAAATGTATTTTCTATTTTTTTTTTTTTATTTTTCATAGATGTATTTATTTAACAAATATATATATTTTTTTAAATATTAATTAAAAATTCTTAAAATTTATGGAAATTAATTTTGTTTTGTGTAATAAATTTTTTTCTTTTTAGTTTTTTTTTTTACTACAAAATATCTCTTAATTTTTTATGTCAAAGTGCAAAAAATTATTTTTTTTTTTTTAAAGATATATTACTTGATACTATTCTTTGCTGGTTTTGAACACTCGAGTTTTAGTGTCAATAGAAAATATGAATTAAATTGAATTTTTGCGTTAAATACATTTTTCAAAATACTACGAAAAACCAAACTTAGTAGAATTAAGTTGATTTATTTTTGTATATTAACATGATATAAAAAAAACAAGGTATAATTAACAATTCGTATCATATGAGCTTTATCGTTGTTCAGCTTTGTAGCAAAATTTCTGTAACAAAATATTTCTGTATTATCGAATATATAATCAATATATTATTTGTAATTATTATTATTAATTAAAAAATTGTTTTTAAAAAGATACAATTTAAGGGGATGTTAATATGTTGCATCAATAAAATTAACAATATCAAATTTATAGCATTTTGATTGAATTTTGAAGATGTCCAGTTCAGTTTAACTAGACATAGACTTCTGCTGCAGTACCAAAATATGCACATAATTCTATGACAATTTACATATATATATTTTTAAATTTATTATTAATTACAAATTAAAGAAAATTTGATCATAGCTTTCGGAATAGTCTTTTGTATTGTGGACTATTTTATTTTATACTTTTCCAAAACACATTTAAAGGATAATCGAAGTCGGAAGTTGCTTGAAATTTAATTTAAAAGATCCTATTACCAATACTGTGGTAATAGGATCTTTTAAAATAAATTTCAAGCAATTGCATAAATATTCTAGAAATTTGTACTTATTGAAAAACAAAATACAGTGACCAACGTTATCGAAAGCCATAATGATAACTGTCAAAAAATATCGAGAGAATACCTTGTTTTTATTTTTATTTATAAAAGTGATAATTAGAATCAAAATAAATATGATATGGCCGCAATATTAGTATATATCTAAAAAAAAAAAAAAAAACATTGACATTACATTGGCCTGATAGAGAGTAAGAGAATGTATAACTCGTATATATGAATTGGAAAAGATTACGTATATAATATATTTATTTTAATCTAAATTTTAGATAAAAATTGTTTTTTTTTTTTTCTTTTATTATTTTATAGCTACATTATTATTTTTAATTAATTTACATTCAAAAAATGTATTTTATTAATAATAATAATATACTTGTTGAAAATTATTCTTTTCGGGAACGTTTTTTTCCTTTTTTTGGAGCTTTTGCTTCAGTCCATACATCTATAATGTATATATACATAAATATATATGAAAAAAATTAAATAAATTAGTTAAATATATTTAAAAAAAATTTCATATTGTTTTTTACCCTTATATATAAAATGTTACATAGAAAGAAGTGTAGCGTAAATGGCAAATTATATTATTATTAAAAAGTAAAATGCATTTATTGAAAAATTGAATATTTTATTATATTATTATTAATATCGTTATAAATTTTTCGACACATATTAAGTGTAATATAGAACAGAACAGAACACATGGAAATAACAATAACAAAAAAAAAACACTTAACATATTCGCGGACACTTATTGTAATTTCAGTAAATTAGTAGAATTTTATTTGTATGACAAGTGATACCCGCGTATTAATAAATATACAGTACAATTTTTTACAAGAATTTATATATGTACTATTCTATAGTGTCATTTGATTGTAGACTTAAACAGTCATCGGATAGTCGCTAGAAAATAAGATTCTAATAGGAAAGAAAAGTGTTACAGACTGTGTTTTATATAGCAGTATAAATAAAATTTTTAAAAAAAAACACAATCCATTTAAAAATCCAAATAATAACATTTAAATCTTTACTAATACCATAATTATGGTATTATGTTTCTAGTGATACCGATCGCTTAAAAACTTTATATCTCGCCAGAAGGATTAATTACCGGTAAAGTTAAATGCATTTAATAAAAAAAATATATTAATTTTTATTTATTATAATAATTTACCTCCTAATTCATCAAATGCAAGATTTCCAGGTACTTGTTGTATAGCAACTGTTGTTATTTTTGATTGTAAATTAATAATTGGAACAGTGGGTGCAGTTGTAGTGACATCTGTTGTATTATTTATTGTATCAATAATATTTTTATTATTATTAGAATTTAATATTTCATTTTCAATAAATGATTTTATTGTATTATTATTATTATTATTATTAGATGATGATGTTAATAAAAATTCTTTCGAATTTATTAATGATTTTTGATTATCTTGTTGATCAAATAATATTTTTTCATAATTATTTTCATGTATAATACTATCATTTTTATTTTTATTTAAATTATTATTATTATTATTATTAATAATAATTGATTCTGATGATGGTTTTATAATTATTGTTGATTGTAAATTATCATCTGATTTTATATTATTATTATAAATATCATCAATATTTGATATATTTAAATTTTCAGTATCATCATTATTTTTATCATTTAAAATTGATGATGATGACGATGATGATGTTGTTGTTGTTATAATTTTATTAGGTGATGATGGTAGTAGTGGTGATGATGATGATGATGATGATGATGTTTTCTTTTGTAATTCAATAACAAATTCTTCTAATTCATTACTAGTCATATGACGTGGTATTTCTAATATACTATTATTATTAATAATAGTTGTTATTGTTGTTGTTTGTGTTGTTGTTGTTGTAATAGTTTTATTTTTATTATTATTATTATTTTCAATAATATTATTAGTACCATAATTTTTTTTAAATTTATTTACTTCATCTTTAATTTGTTTTTGATTATTAATTTTATTATTATTATTATTAAATTCAATTAAATTATTATTTAATTGATTATTATTAATTGTTGTTAATAAAATATCATTATTATTATTTATCTTTTTTTGTTTTTTATCTGTACGTGATGTTACCATTTGCCAACCATCATTATCATTAATATTATTTTTATTAATTAATGTTTTATTTATTAAATCATTTGATTTTTTATTAATTTTATTACTATTAATTATAGATTTTGATAAATGCTTATTAATATTAATAATTTTTTGTTGTTGTTGTTGAATTGGTGATGTTGTTGTTGTTGTTGTAGTTAATTTTTTATTAATATTATTATGTTTAGAATTTTTATTAATATCTGATGATATTGATGGAATATTATGATTTTTAATTAACAATTTTTGTTTATTATTTGTTGATGTTGTTATATTATTATTATTTAATTGTATTGAATTAGAATTTGTAATTAATTTCTTTTTATTTTTTTTAATATTATTATTATTGTGATTTTGTTGGTGTTGTTGTTGTTGATTTATTATTATATCATTATTATTATTAATTAATAATTTATTAAATGATTTTTTTGTTACATTTGGTTTTTTAAAACCAATTATATATAAAATACTACCAAATATGAATACCAATAAAACTGGTATAATTAATATTAAATTATATTGATCAATAAAATCATAATTAATATTAAAATAATTATTTAATAATTTATCCATTTTTATTTTTTTTTTTGTAGATAGGGGATACAATTTGGATTTATTTATCGTTTTTTTTTTTGCCACGTTTATTATTTATTTTATGTTACAATTGTATGCATATATATTTATATATACATATACTATTATATATTATTATTATTATGACAGCTGTAAGAATATAAAAATTTTAAGACTGTTTTTTTTTCGATTTAGTATTAACTTTTTATTATTTATTTTTGGAAATTGTTTTTTTTTTTTTATGTTGTAATGTATTTTTATGAATAATTTTTATTACTCTACAAAATTTATATTTTTTTGTATAACTGGGGTAATATTTTTTTTTATTTCGAAAATAAAAAATTGTTATAAGAGAACAAGTAATAAAAACAAACAAAAAAAAAAAAAAAAACAAACTTAAATTAAATTAAATTCGGGAAAAAAATTAATATGTAAAAATTAAATGAAAATAATTAAATTCCAAACATTTCCTTCACATAACCTGTAAATACATAAGAAAAAAAGATAATCAATTATATATATATATATATAATTATATGTATATTATGATAAAATGTAAAATTGATTGAACTTCACATTTTTCTTTTAAATTTGTAAGAAAAAAAAAAGATTTCTTGTGTCGATTAATCTAAAAAAAAATAATAATAATGTAACACAATAAAATTCTTTTTGTACACACAATCTAATATATTAATTTCCAAAAACATAAAAAAAATATGTAATATTTTTTTTAACAAAAAACTACAAAAAAAAAAAAAAAATTTAGCCACTTTTAACATTATTACTTTTGGTGATGTGTTGTTTTTATGTCTGAACATTGTAAATAATATTTTTTTTTGTGGTTCATATGGGAAATTTTTACCTTTTATATTAAATTTATAGAAAAAAAATTTCTACAAAATATAGTTTTGTAATCTTTAATTAAGAATTTTTAATATTTTTCGGTCTAATATTAAATTGTGTGACAAAAACAAACCAAAAATATATCGTTTTTAAAATTTTTACATGTTTTTTTTTATTTTATTTAAATACATAAAAAAAAAATAACCTTAAATTCTTTGGAGTTTTTTTTTTTTTAAACACCAAAACAAATGATTTCCGAAATTTTTTTTAAAATAATTCAATTTATTTTCTTACCACAAATTAAAAAAAATATAAAAACTTAAAAAAAAATTAAAAGAAAATAAATAAATTTTATTTATATCTTCTTATTTTATATTATTGATGTGGAAATAATTGTGCCAACCTGCTGCCAACTAGCAATATTTATTAAAAATGTCAAAATTCCAATATAACCAAAAAAAAAAAAAAAAAAAACAGAAAAATATGCCAACTCGTCAAAAAAAATTTTATATGAATTTTTTTATTTGCATTAAAATTCCCTCCAAACTAAAACTAAATGATTTCCCTGTAAACAGAAATCCGTAAATATGTTTCGGTTCCACTATTCATAAGATGCGGTTTCACTATTCATAATATATTAGATTCTTATTATAATGAGACCTTTTTCATTACAATGAACTGGATTCTTTTGGAGAGAGCTAAAAGATAACAATAAAAAATAATTATGTAGAGGAAAAAGAGAGATCACCAAATGCCACTATAATTTTTATAGGAAATTTATGGTAAAATTTATAACAGAAAAAGTAAACCATCAATTTTAGACACTTCGGCAAAAAATTCCCATGACATCAGTGCAGATTTTGGTCGATATTAATTTTTAGATTAATTAATTTCTGAAAAATGCTCGCCTAAATATTTATTTATGGACGGGATATACCTGAAAACTTCCCCATATGTTTATAATTAAATTATAGTATCTAAATATTAAAATTTAATTTTTTTAACTTTTTTAATAATTTTATTATTTTTATAAAAATATATTTACAAAATTATTTAAAAACAAAAAAAAAACTAATTTTTTATAATATTATTTTGTCTTTTTGATAATATTTTTTGAATCACCAACCTCATCATTGATTCGTAATTTACTTCTTCTTTCACCTAATGTAATTTGAAATGTTTGTATAACTTCAGTAAATATAATTGTACCAATAAATACTAAAATTGTACCACACCAATGGTATATTGTGAATGGATTATTAAAATATATAATTGAAAATAATAGTGATATAAATTTTCTAAGTGTTACTACTAATGTTACTGTTAATGATGTACATTCAGTTGTTAATACATAAACTGAACTAATACAAACATATTGTGTTAAAACATTACCTATTAAATATAAACACATTATTGGTATATTTAAATTTATTATTGGTATTGTATATGGATGGCTAGATGTACTAATTGCAATATGTTCAATAATATTCCGGTACATTAATAAAAAAAATGGTAATGGTAGCAAATGCTGAAAAAAAAAAATAATATTTTTATTTATAAATTTTCTAATTTTAACAAATTTAAAATTTTCATTTACCGTATAAAATAATGCTTCTTTTGGATGTTTACCATAACGTTTATAAAGTACTTCCTGATATATTCCCATACGGGCTGATATAAATAAAGCAACTGTTAATAATGTTATACCAAGTGACCACCAAAATAGTACAGAATATTGATCATCATTATCATCATTTTGATTATTTTTCTTCAAATTTGGATTACTTGTGTCTTTCTAAATAAATAGTATAAATATTTAATTATTGTATTTAATATAAAAAATAATAATATAATCCTATTCAAGCGAAAATGTATTAAGAGATATTTTAAAAAAATTTAATTCAGTTTGTTTGAAATAGAATTTTTATAAAGTATATTACATATCAGCAATAAATTATATTCTAAATTTAGGCACTTAATTCTAAATTTTCTGCTTTACAAAATTTCTTTTATTCAGAATACTCTGAAAAGTGTATTCTATTCGTTCCAAAATTAATCTTTTAATGCTATATCTAAATGTAAAATAAAAAACAATATTTTATAGTTTTTTAAATGGAGAAATTATTGAAATTAATTACAAAATTTATTTTTATAACTTTTTTTATACTCTATTAATATTCTATTCCTTTAGCAGAATGAATAAAAGAATGTAACTATTATTATCATTATTTTTTTAAACCTATTGGTTAGTATATATATAAAATAATTTTTTGGTAAATATCTTTTAGTATTTTACTGTCAAAAATATATGTCTTATAAATCAAAGTAAAGATTTTGCAATTTGATTATCTATAAAATAATTTTCTCTAAGTAGGAAACAATTTAACTAATGTTCATATTGATTGGAAATTACCATAATACTATTTATTTATAAATATATATATATTAATAATTTTACTTACCACTTCTGTTCCAGACACAATTGTACATAATATAATTCCACCAGTTATCATAGCTACAGATAAATATTTTGTAAAATCATAACGTTTTTTTAATATTAATATACCCATTACCATATTAGCTATTAAAGAACCCTTAAAATATAAAATAAAATATTATCAAATTATATATTTTAAAGAAATTCAATTTACCGCTCTAAAAATCATATGTAATGGCATCGGTATATTAAAATCAAATGCATAATTATTACATACACTTGCAATAAAAAACATTGCAACCAAAAATGAATAATCTTTAATACCAATATTTGGTTTTTTTGTACCGCATTCTGATGTAAATATAAATCCTTCAATTGATATAAAGGCAAATTGAAGAAATGTTATTAAATTACCCGAACCTGGATCATGTCTAAAATGAAGAAAAAAAAAAAAATATATAATGAAATTAGTTGAAATTTAAAACGATTATTTAATTTATTTTTATTTTAATAATTTACTTGACCAATAATTCCAAAAATACAACATTACTACAGCATCCAATAAATACTAATACTATAGCTAAAATAGCTTTTGTATTCATTATTTAGTTTAAATATTAGTTTTATTTATTTCTGTCAATTTCAATTTGTGTAATTTTTTTCTTACTAAAAAATAAAAATATAAATTGGTTAAATTATTTATAAAATTGAAGAGTTTAGAGCATGAAAGTGTTAAGTAACACACTATTTTTCCCCACATAAAAAATAACTATTTGATTTAAATAAACACAGAAAATTTGAAATGATTATAATAATTTTCATTAACACAGGTTTGTTTTAAATAGTTAAAATATCCTCTTTATTTTTTTTGTTCTAAAACAAAAAAATCTCTTAACTAACAATATAAGAATTTAAGTAAATAATTAAAATTATTGATTTTTGTAATAAATATCTAACTTTAAAAAAAAAAAATTACTTAACACATTCTTACCCTCTATAAACTTCAATAATTTTTGAATATTGTCGACATATTTTCGCAAGAATATATTCAACATTTTCAAAACTTTTCTTTCTATTCTGAATTATTTACAATAAATTGATTATTTTGTGTATTATTCTGAAATTTTTTTCAAATTTACTATTAAGCATGATTGGCGGTTAATTGTATATTACCAGCTGATACTGGAGAACAGATGAACATATCTTATAATTTATTTTGTTGCTGTGATAGAAGTATGAAAACTGCTTCAAGAAATGGAATTTCATCCAAACTACTAGTTTATTATAAAGAAAATTTTTTATTTTTTTTGGAAAATTTTGTCGCTTAATACATTCTTGCGGATATGTATCGATTTAATTATATTAGTAGTCCTTAAATTAATATGAAATTTAAGTGTATTCCTTCCAGTACAAATTTAAATAATTATTTAAATTTGTCCTAATGTTTATTTAAATATATATAATTATAACCCACACCAAAAATTTACACTCAAAATTTTCAAATTTGTTTAATATAAAAATATCAAATTTACTGTCATTTCAGGGTTTTTTTTTTTGTTTTACTTAAATGAAATTAATTATATGATGTAATATTTTATAAATAATATTCATAAAAAATTTATATATATATATACTTATTTCAATTTAATTTCTATTTCTAATAAATAGTAAACAATTTTGATGCAATTATTTATTTTTGATTATGTAATTATTCATTTTTCTTTAAGTAATTAATAATTAATTATCGTATTCTACCGTTTATAATTAAATGAAATAATAATATTAAATTAACAAATTAATTAATACACAATTTTTCCAAATAAAATTTATTTTTTTTTAATTAATATTAAATTGAATTTAATCGTTAATGAAGAAACTTAAATGACTTTTGTTTTTTTATTATATTTTTGAATTGTCACCAACAAAATTTATAGTCCACACTCTACAGTCCACACAAATGTTTTGTAATATTTATAAATATATATTTTTTTTACCCGATAGAAAAAAATTTAGTGGCCATCACAAATATTACTGTGTTGCCATTGTTGAAATCATAGAATTGAAATGAATTGAAATGGAACTACCAAAAAAAAAAATTTTTTTTTTTAAATGTCTATTCAATCTCTCTCTGTTCGATGGACGTTCATGGAAAATTGAATTGAATAGACATTTTCTTAATTTTTGTTAGTTCCATCTTAATTCATTTCAGACCAATACCAAACACCTGCATAGAAACATGGTAATTAAGAAAATGCATGTTCTAATTTCATTTAATTTGGTTTCAATTTGATTTTAAAAACTTGAAGCATTTTCTTATAGAAGACATTTTTTTTTTATAGCAGTTATATATATTCTTTTCTACACCAGGGACTATATTAAATGAATCTTATTGAATCGTGGATAACTACCAGTCAACAATATCACTTTTCAACCTTTCATAAATCCGTTTCGTAACCGTACCGTTTTTAATTTGCTTTTGGCTAAGTGATATTTGAAAAAGTATAATTTTCAGTTCGTAAATGTCCCACATCAGAAGTTTTGTGAAGGAACACAACTACTTTTAACGAACACTTCAATTACCATTATAATTTTTCTACTCTTCTTATTTTATCATTTCCGTTTACAGCTCCCGTACAGTTTTTAAAAGCGATTCGTTTATTCAAAATTATATACAGAAAAATGACAGCGCTGACAGTTCATTTGTATTTTTGATTTCAGGGCTGTACTAATTCTACTATATATATATATATATGTGGAAAAAAAAATTGATGGTAACACTAAAATAATATTAAAAAAAATAAACATCACAGACAGCACCGGCCAACACAGCATACAACAATAAAACATATTTTTATTTTATTTATTTTTTTTTTTAATATTTTTCTCAACAGTTACAATTTACAGTCAGTTGTGTATACAATTTGATCAGCCTAAATAAAAGTTAAAAGTAATTTCTGAATTATCATTTTTTTTTTTTAACCAATACGTAAATCAATAATTTTTAAAAAAAATACAACAGGTAGGTTTTAATAAAATTATTTTAAAACAACAAAAAAAATTTTTGTAATTTAATTTATATTACATTTTTATCTAATAAATATATATGTAAAAAAAAAAAAAAAAAAATAGGTTGACGACAACTAAGAAAAATGGCCCCAAAACAAAGAATGCGTATTGCTAATGAAAAAGCTAGCAAATATGTAACAATGCGTGGAAATGTACCAAAATCATCGGTAAATAATAAATTATTTTAATAATTTTTTTATTATTATCATTTAATTTATTATTTTATATTTCGTGTTGTAGAATTTAATGTTTTATGAAATTGTTATGTTAATATTATATTTTGAAAGTGCCACGCCGCAAATTTGACGTTTCATTTTTAGATATTGTTTATTTTTTTTTTTTCATAAATTTATTTTTGTTTTTATTTATTATTTAACGAGAATTAAAATTAATTTATTAATATACAAAAAAAATATGATATTAAATGAAAAAAAAAAAAAATATATATATCTGTTGAAACGTAAAATATTAAAGAACATTAATTTTATGTTGTGTTGGCATACAAAACAACGTAATTGAGAAAATTAATAACTTGTTTTGTATATTAGTAATATAAAAACAAAAAAAATAATGATAACACAAAATATTTTTGATAATTTTTAGAAAATTTTTTGAGACAAACATTTTTTTGTGATTATTAATTATTATTATTATTATAATCTTAAAAAATACTTAAAGTATTTAATTCATTTAAAACGTTAATTATTTTGTGATAACCTTATTTTTTTTTTTATATATTTGGATTAAATTTACTATGGTACCAATATAATTGAGGATTAAGTTCAAATGGAACACAAATATTCTATTTCACATTCAAATCAGCATAATAATATATCTAATTCCTTGTGTTAAGTTAAATAACAAGAAATTTGACAATTATTAATAATATTATTATTATGCTAACTTGAATAATAAGGGTATAATGAAAATTAAAAATTTTTAAATTCATATCTTAAATATAGATATTAAATTCAAATTGAATTTTTGTATTGATTTTGGGAAATTAAATTAAAATTTAATATTATAATAAACATAAATAATTCATATTATTTATGGACAAAATTAATTTGATTTAAAATTAAATATTTAACATAGCAATACTTTAAAGTATATTTAATAATAAGATATATTTAATAATAATATAATTAAATTTTATTGCTCTAAATTTATTTTTCTCTAGAACATATTTTTTTTTTTTTTTAATATTTGCGTATTGAATTATTCGTTCAAGTATTTTTATTTCAAAAAAAAAAAAATAAAATTCCATATTTTTCAGTTTCAATACAGTAATATAAATATATTTAAATAATTTTAATAATTTCACCTTAATTTAATATTCTTTAATTAATTTCTTCTTTTTTTTTATATATTTTTTTTTTTTTTTTTTGTTTTTTGTTTTTTTTTTTTTTTGTTCTCCTAAATTTTTTTATAGAAGGCGAAAGAAAATCAATATCCAGTTGGACCATGGCTTTTGGCACTTTTCATATTTGTTGTATGTGGATCAGCTATTTTCCAAATTATTCAATCTATAAGGATTGCGTAAAAAAACAAAAAAAAAACATCAACAACAACTAAAATAAAAACAAAAAATTTGATATTTTTAATATCATTTTTTTTTTTATTTCTCGGATACACCTGTAACTTTCCACATAACACGATAAAAAATGAAACATAAAAACGATTACACACATCATATGCAATGAATAATAATTTAAATAAATAAATAAATAAAAAAAAAAACTAAAAATATTAAAATTTTAAAAAAAAAATGGCAAAAAAAAATATATTTTAAACAAAAATACACAACAAAATAAATAATTTTTTTTTTTTTTTTTTTTTTAATTTATATTTTTAATAAAATGTCAAACCTATCCAACATTTATATTAAATATGTTTGATCATTTTTAATTTAATTACAAAAAAAAAAAAAAAAAAAAAAAACTATCTTTTTGAATTGAGAGATAAAAACTAAATGTAACTAAAATCTTGTATAAAAAAAAAAAACAAAAGTAATTTGTATGTATATGTATATATATATACTATATAATATATATATATATTTATATATAAAACTTGTGTAAATAAAATTCCTATAAAAGTAAAAAAAAAAAACCAAAAATTTCATGGAATTTCTGAAGAAGAGAATACTACTACTAAGCACAAAAAAATTAATTAGCTCAATTTCAGCACAAAAATTAATTAGCTCAATTTTAGAAACTAGATAATTGAGTTAAAATATTATTTAAAAATCATTACAGATGAAAAAAGAAAACCAACAACAACATTCGATTAAAACATAAGATTTGACAATTTCTGTACTGAAAAATTTAAAAAAAAGATCTTAAGTATTTTTTTTTGATAGTTTTTCAAAAAAAAATATGATTTTATACTTTAAGTATTATATTAACATAAAAAATTTAAGATATTTTTCAAATTGCTATAAAATTCTACTCTTTGTTAAAGATATTTGGAACGTGTAAGTTTAATATGTTTAAATAACTTAATTCTTGGTTATCATAAAAAAGAAGCATTCTTATAGTTTTTTAAATCAAAATACTTTTTAACAAGTCGATTTTAGCCTAACCGAAAACTTTTTTTTTAGAAAAAAGTTATACCTGCTCAAACTTATATCCATGCGTCGTATAAATATAATATTCGACTGTGTAGTATATGACGCAAGCGCAGAAATATTAGAGGAAATCCGGCACTTAGCTATTAGAGGAAATCCGGCAATTATCTATGACAAAACTAAAACGAAAACATCGCAATTATAACAAAAAACCGAATTACTAATAATTAAAAAGAGTTTTTTTTTTCACAGCTATTAAGTAATGTAGTAGTTCTTTCGTATTATTTACACTGTCACATAGTTTCTTTGCTAATTATAATAGCAAACACGACGGTACCTTTTTGTTGACGGAATATTCTTATATTTGCAAAACAAAAAAAAAAGTGTTTCAGTTGTAATGGAATTCTTGTAAAGGTAAGTTTTGTCGCTATAGCGGCGCCGGTGGGTTTCTGATTGAAATTAATATGCCGCCGTAACGGTGCCAATGGTGTCTAAAAGACTAATATTAAATATATTTAAAAAATAAAATGAATCATATTTTTGTGAATCTGGATCTTAAATTATGGGAGAGGTGAAGAAAGCTCAATACTGGTAAATTAATATTTTTATGATTTTAGGTAAAGTGAAAATGTTAAACTTAATTTTAAGTTAAAATGTTTTTGGTTTTGTAATACAGATATCTATTTACGAAACTTAAACTGGTCTAATAAGTCCAACTATAAGCTTGCATTTGAAATCTTAAATCTATGTTTCAAAGTATCGTTTCAGCCTTCTGACTTCATTTTCATTTGTCTAATACATTCTTATCTTCTTCGTTTGTATGTACTAATAGTCTAGTCCGAGTTTCGAATTAGACCATCAGTATGTACATACAATGTTTAGAAGCAAATCTTTTAATTTTCTACCAAGCTGATTCATAAATCCGTATGCAGGTCCCTGTTTCGGATGTACCAAGGAGCGTGCTTTAATCATATTCCTAAACATCTTGTTCTGGAATCTCTGTATCTTGGATATTTAGCACTCACTGACTGTCACATTCCCAGAGTTGGAGTGCTGTAAAGCCAAACTGGTTTTAAAATTTAATTATATTTATTATAATAATTTGTTGTTAATGTCAAGTTATTAGTTGAGTTCTTGTATTTTGATTTTAACTTCAGTTTTACGTCATACGTCATAGATGGCATACCTAACTATTTGATCGTGGATTCATTAGGAAGTATATTTCCATTTAGATGGACAGGAAGTGCTTAATTTATATTTGATCTAATTCCAGGTTTTCTGCAGTAATTACATTTCTTGAGTTATCAGAATCATGGTTATCTTCAATTGAGTGTTTTGAAGAGTTTTTTTTTACTATTTTATATGAAAGAGAACCGTCTTCAGTTGTCAATGATTTTCAATGTCTTTCGGTGTTAATCCTTTTTTTAACCAAATATTTAATAACCGCAAGATATTTTATTTGTATAGAAACATATCAAGTCATGCATATTTCCTTTTTTAATTTGACTTAAAAGTAGATCAGGCCGGGTGTCATCTGCCCCAATCTATGTGTATTCCTAATAAATATTTTACATAATATTTTTATATATTTTTTGTCATAATAATTGATATCATAAAATTTGGGGAAAAATTTATATTCTACTATAATCCAGTATAATTACAAAAATATATTTTTCTACTTTAGGAGACTATACTGAAGCATAATTTATATTATGATATAATCTATAAAAGACTGAAATGTTTATGCTCAATAAGGTTGTATTAATATTTGATTTTTTTTTGTTTTTGCTAATTGTTAACCACCTGTAGAATTATATTTAAAATTTCGTTAAGCCTTAGAAAAGTTCAATGGACCATAATTTAATATTTCTGGAAATATAAATACGATAAGAAAATTATTTTGCTAATTATTAACTGAATTGAACTGAATATAATTCCAGAAATAAATATTTACTTTAATATTAATCATTATGTAAATTTATATTTAAAAATTCGATTTTTTTCTGCATTAAGACTTAAGCATAATTTAATATTTTTTGTAGATAATATAAATATCAATCACTAGTCTCTAGTATATTGGATAAAAGAAATCGAAAATTGTGAAAAATATGTGAAACTTGTGAATTGTAAAAAGTTAGATGGAAAGATTTTATTATGATAGATTCTATATGATTATACGAAATATTTGGAAAGATTCATTATAAACATGTCTTCAATATTTTGATAGATATTGAGTGGAAAACATTGTTTTACAAGTATCTGTGCTCCTCCGAGAAGATTAATTATATTTTTCCGCAAAAAAAAAAAAACCAAGCTGCTGACAAATATTCACCACTTGACCATAAAAATTCTTTGTACAGCAAAGTTTAAAACAAAAAAAAAACTCATTTATTGCTATTAGTATCGAGAAATTACAAAATTATCAAAATAATCTTTCATTTTTTTAATATTCCCATTAAATTATAATTTAAAAAGAAAATATATAAATTATATTTCTTGTTAATTTTATAAATTCTCCATTTTTAACTCCATTTTTTTTTGGTTTTTGGTTTAATAGTAAATATTTTGGTCCATCCCTCCATCATTTATGACCATAATTTCTATGTAAATAATTGAGATAATTCTCAATTTCTGGGCTATAAATAAATTTAAAAAAAAAAAACATTATTATTATTTATTTTTATTTATAAATTTTTAATTTTTATAAATTAAATTGTTTTTTTTTTTTTATAAAAAAAAAATTATGTTAAAATTATGTTTAAAAAAATTTTTTAATCTCGCGCACATATATTTTATTTATGAAATAATAAATGTTTATATAAAATTTAAGATAAATAATAATACAACAAATATATATATATATATTAAAGAAAAAAGTAGATCAGCCTTAAATGCAATTTTTAACACCATCATCCTTTTATTTTATTACCCACCCCTCCAACCGCCAAAAAAAAAATTCTATTTTATATATACATAAATAAATTATATTTCTATATATAAAATGAAAATATATATGTATTTTGCAATAAAATAAGACCCCGCCTACCAATACAAAACAAAATAAAAAAATAAATCCTTGTTTACTATTTGTAGTAAAGAGAAATATATTGCAATTTTCCACACATATACACATAAACAAGTTTATTGCAAAAAAAAAACAACATGAAATTTTTTTTTTTATTAAATAAATTTAAATAAATAATAATATATTTTATAAAAATTTCTTAGTTTTTAGATTAATTAAACCTACGTTTTGATTTTTTTAGTTTTTTTAGTTTTAAACTATCTCCCCTCCCTCCTTCTCTTCTGGTTCTATTTCTTATATTATTTTATTTTTTAAACTCAACAACAACACTAATACAAATAGAATTATACATGCAACCTTAAAAACGGAAGTATAGAATGTGGCTCAATAAAATAAAATAAATTCATTAAAAAAAAAAAAATTGTGGGAGGAAAACTATTTTAAATGTTTCCGCCTATTTGTATAACTAGAAAAATTAAATGTATATTTTATATTTATTTTATTTTATTTATTTTGTATACTAAATAAAAATATATTTACATAAAAATATATTTATGTATATATCATTTACATATATATATATATATATATTATAATAATAAAAAAAAATGTTCATTTATGTTTTTCATAATCATAAACATACTATTTTTATATTCTAAATAATTGTATTTTTTAAAAAATTTGTTTAATTACAATTTATTTTAATATTTTTAGTACTCTCTCTCTCTCTCTCCCTCTCTCTCTTTCTCTCTCTCTCTTTCTTTCTCTCTCTCTCTCTCTCTCACTATTTTTATATTCTAAATAATTGTATTTTTTAAAATTTTATTTTTAATTGCAATTTATTTTAATATTTTTAGTACTCTCTCTTCTCTCTCTCTCTCCTTCTGTCTCGCTCTCTCTCTCTCTCTTTCTCTCTCTCTCTCTCTCTCTTTCTCTCTCTCTCTCTCTCTCTCTCTTTCTCTCTTTGGCTGCTACTGCTTGTGAAGAGGGTTTGCAATTTAGATCTTTTCGTTTGCAATTTGGCTTTCGTTTACAATTTAGACCTAATACTAATATTTTTTTTATATATGGATTCCGTTAACAATAAATTACTTTATTGTGAAGAAAATTGAATTGCAACAAGCTAAAAAAAAAAATGGTTTTTATTAGTGCGAGAAATTTATTGTTGAGCAAATGTCCTTCGATCGTTAGAATTTTTTTCACCAGTCATAAAATATATTTTATTGTAATTTTATTATTGGTATTTGTTTAAAGGTGATTAATCGATGTCTCAGATGAAAATTAAACCAAGTATCACCTACTGCAATACAGCTTAGTACAATTATCGCTTAAGCTTAGTACACACTATCACTTAAAAAGATAAAAAAAAAAAAAAAAAAAAAATTTTATTTTTGCGAGAAAGAAAAATTTGAAAAGAATATCTCGTAAGTATATGGTCTGGTGAGACATTTCTTTCAATTTCTAATTTATAGCCTGGCGTTTCATAGTCATAAAGGCCAGAGTCTATATTGTCAGTCATAAGCCATGAATGATCAGATTAATGTTTAGGCTGCACGGAAGAATATTAGAATTTAGTTTTTTGCTAGCTGAGTTGAATTCAAAGAGTTTTATTATTAAAGACACAATTTTAACTGTCCATAAAGTTTCGAAACAGTGAAGACAACATCTAACTTTAATTTATGGAAAAAAAAATTTACTGAATTGTTCAGAAGCCAAATAACTTAAATGCATTTTTTCAGTAATTTTCCATCAGTATTTTTTGTTTTGTTTTTAAATTTTACTGGAAAAAATCCTATCCATTACACTGAGAAGGGCTTCCACAATAAAGGGCTTCCACAATCCACCGCCACCTCACTCTATTTCTGGACACAGATTTTGCTTGCTCCCATGTGAAGTTCGTTTTTTCTAATTCTAGGAGTGCGGATCTTCGCCATGTGTTCTTGGGGCGGCCACGTCTTCTTGAACCTTGTGTGTTTCAGTCTCGAGCCATCCTGTTGATGTATTCCGGATGTCTCCTTAAGGGGTGCCCAATCCAACCCCATTTTCTTCTTCTGATCTGGGTACTTACTGGTTCTTCAACGCACGGAAGCCACAGCGTGGCTTGCGTTCGGTGAAGAACCATTTTAAAAAAAAATATATATATAAATTTTGAATTATAAAATGGACAATATTTGAGATTCAAGTTTTTTGGCCAGTATTTCTTTTTTAAATATCATTATTATTATTGATGGATAGTATATGGTAAGGTTTATGGATAGTGAAGAGTAATATCTAATTATTATCTTTCTATGATCATTTTTATTATATATTTTGTTCTGGAAATCCTAAAGATAACATATTTGAATGAAAATTACAATTTAAAATTTAACTACAATTTAAAATGGTACAAAATATAAAAAATGGTTTTTGAAGGATTACTTTAAAACTATAACTTTTATCCAATCCATTTTACCTATTTTTATATACATATATATAGATATGTAATTATGTCCTTCATATAGAAAACTTTAAAAGGCGGATATAATTTTATGTTTTTATGTTTTTTTTTTTTGTGTATTTATTATTGTTATTATCATTTACAACAATATTCTTCTTGTTGTTGGTTTTTGCTGCTGTTGGTCGGTTTTATATGCTTCATAATATAATACAAGGATACGAAAAATATATAACACTATAAGGATGCAACCAAAAAAAATAAAAAAAAAATTAAGAAATTATTTTATAAATTTTAGGATGCGCATGCATTTTTCCTTACTACATATACCAATATTTTTTTTTTTTTAAAAATTATATACATTTAGAATTTATTTATATTATTATTATTTTTTTTTTTATATTATTATTGTTATTGTATCCTTTTTGAGTATATTTCCTGTATATATATATATATATATATATATGTATATATATATATATATTAAGATAACAAGAAAATTTTAAAATGAATAAACATACTAAATATTTTGTATACTAATATATATTTTCTTTATAAATCTCCTCCCATAGTTTTTCTTGAATTTTCATTTTTATTTATCAAAATATTTTGTTTTAGTTAAAATAGTTAAATATATATATATAAATATATTTATATATATATTTCACAAATACTGTCCCCATTGGTTAGGCTTAATACAATTATACAAAAACAAACTACATAATATTTCATTTAAAAAGCTTGTATTTAAGTTATAAAAATTTAACTAGATGACTAGTTTAATAAACATCTATATAGTTAAAAAAATATATATATATATATATATATATATAATTGATTTTGTATAACTAGAATGATTTACTAGTTTAAAAATGTTTTACACAATTAGAATATGTTTTTATAAAAATTTCTAGTTAAATTTTTTATATAATATGTACTAGATTCTAATATATCTGTTAAAACTAATTTATTTATTTTTTTTAACTAGTTTTAGTATCCGGTTATAAATTTTGTGATATTAAAATACTTTTTAATTAAGGTTTATGTAAAATTGATATTTGGATTAACTATTAATTATGATTTCATAATTAAATTTAAATTCATTGATAAAATAGAATTAATAATTAAACTAGATTTATAATTAAAATTAATTGATATTTAAAATTAAATTCTTATTTAAATTAGATTTGTAATTAAACTAAATTTATATATAAACTAGGTTGTATAATTAAAATAGAATTTTTCTTCTTTTTTTTTTTTTTTAATTAAACATGATTTATAGATAAACTAGGATTTATAATTAAACTAGTGTCATATTTAAACTAGATTCATAATTAAACTAGATTTATTATATTTAAAATTAAATTCATATTTAAATAAATCTAGGTAGAATATTACTGAAATTCGTAATTGCTCAATCTTAGACTAGAATCTAGTTATCTGAATAGTGTTTATAGAACTATTAGTGTGTTTAAGGATGATATTATGATTGAAAAACAGTAGGCGTACATGGACTGATAAAACTGAGGAATTGAGAGATTTCTTAAGATAGATTTACCTGGTATATTGAGAGAAATTAGTTTTAAACATGTAAGAAATTACCAGTTTATTACAGCTAATTAACTAAAATGAAAAAAACAAATTTTTTTAGATTGGGGCGGTCTTTCATTATGGGTGTGTTATAATTAAAAGTGTATAGAGAAGCCAAAGTCGATTAAATCGGTTTTTTTTTTGGTATTTTCTATTAGTGTTAAATATTTGATCCCCAAACTCAGATATTAAAAGAAAATATTCAACCAGAAATATCCAGTGACCATTATAATCACCCTTCCCTTCCTGTTCACAGAATTTGTATAGCCATTCAATTACTTAGTCCTATATTTAATGTATACAAATGCTTTGCTGAGTTTGTATAGTGTTCTGGTAAAGATGTCCATTATTTTTTTCTGGTTTTCTTCTTATTCGTTTAAGTTAACTCTCAACTGTTAACGGTCAACTGTTTTAATCGGAACGAGAAAGCCGATTTTCTCGCTAAGAAAGGACCATAAAACAAAATGATAAGACCGGACAGCATATCATACTATTAACTACAGCCGTTTCTTAAAGAAAATATGTTCCGATCGGAAATTCTTCATCATAGAACCATCACAAAAGCAAGCAACTGCACTAATTTCAATGAACAGTAAGCTTCATTTTATAGGACCACAAGAAATATCTGGATACAATTGGACTAAGTGATAAAAATTTATACAGATTTTATGTACACTAGGACGAAATAGCAGAATATACACTTTGTCGCTGCAAGGCAATACTGACATCAACAAAAAAAAAACTCAAATTATATAAAGTCCGGCCTGAACTTGTGGCAGATATAACTGAAAAAGCGAATCATAGCCAAGTAAAAAAAAAGTAACGAACCTAATCATTAACTAATTTCAACTCTAACTAATTGACATTAAAATAAGTCAAATGGCTGCAATGATTAGATCTTAATTGATGACCTACCCACCATCAAAATACCAATATATACAATATCTTTAAAATAGCACCATCCCACAATTATCCTTTTCCAAAAATTATATAATAAATATTATTTCATAGAAAAAAAAATTAAATAATTATAAACATAGTCTATACAATAAAAAATAAATAAATACAAATATACACACAAACTATACTACAATCCTTGATAAAAATATCCTTTTTTTACATTTTGCATAAATAATATATACTAAGCACACACACACAAACACAGTATTTTTGTTTTTGCATTTTCAAATAACAAAAAACAAAAACAACTTTAAGGATGCATGTATTGTATAATTTTTTTTTATTTATTTGTGAGGGGGAGGGGTGAGAGGGGGGGGAGGGAGGAGGAGTAGGACAGTTGTAATAGCTATGTGGGAGGGTTAAATTTTCATATTGCATTAATATTGTTTGTATTAAAACTATAAAAACTAAAAAAAAAAATAAAAAATATTATAGTGTATGAGTGGCATGCATAAAAAATATCTATAGCAAGTTATAAATTATGTTTTTTATGTTGTATTATACATATTTATGTGTTTTGTGTTGTTGTGTTGTATTGTATATATATATATATATATATATATATGGTTGTGTCTATAATAAATTTTTTAAAATACACAAAATGCAACTAAAAATTTTCTACTACAAAAAAACAAAAAAAGGACTATACATTTTTTTTTTTTTGATTGTGTAGTGAAAGCGCATTACTCCCTTAATAGATTTTTGTTGCTGTTATTGTTATTGTTGCTCAACATAACTACTATATATATATATATATAAATGCATTTTAACCTTCTCATGGCCAATTGTTCGATTTTTTGTAAACCATTTTTTTGCCAATTCTATTTAATTTATTATTAAATTAAATTTAAAAAAAAAACAATTTTTCGAAATTATTTCATTAATCTATTATCACTCGGTAAATATGTACTCTTAACCAAAGAGATTATCACTTTAATCTATTATCACTCGCTAAATTTGTATTCTTAACAAAAGAGATTATCAGCCCAAAATAAATATAATCGGATAATCAAATATTATGTTATATGTTAAGAAAAAAGAATATCTCAGATCAATGATATACACAAATCTACTATCTGGTATCCATTGAAAATAATTAAATACCATTTAATTCCAAATTCAAGTCTAATTAGATATGTTACCCGCTAACACATCTAATTAGCGTCCTTCAAATTGACCAAAAATTCGAAATGGAAACTTAAAACCAGTTTACAAAATATATATTATGCCACTGAAATGTCTATTACAGCGTCCTAGCACAGGTTAATTACTTTTTTGTGATCTAGCCTTTTTCTTCATTTCCCTTTTACCGTTACCAATCATATTGCCGCAGATCTGATTTGATCTGAACATTAATAAATTATACTATAGACTGCTTACAACTCGTACAGGTTACAAAATCTTTTGCAAACTGACATGTTTCTTTATATAGGGGTTGTATTAGTTGTTGGGGGGGCGGGGTGTGCGGGTTGCGTAAAATTAATTAATTTTTTTTTCGAAGACATGTGCAATGAAAGGGTTAAAAAAAAATCAAATACATATTTTAGTGTTTTGTCTTACGAAATTTGTGTAAATTAGTAAAATTCCACGGATTTTGGGTTTTTTGTGGTAAAAAAATGGGTTTGGCAACACGAAAATTAAAAATTTTTTAAATTATAAATAAATAATAATTATTATTATTATTTTGTTTTTTTTTAAAAAAAATTATTAATAAAATTCTCTATCTCACCCTCTCTCTCTCTCTCTCTCTCTGTAAGTTTTTGGGCTTCTTGTGTGTGTGTGTGTGTATTTTGTTTTATCCTTGTTTTTTATTTTTTTGGTTTTTTGCTGTGAATATCCTGGATACACAGAATCCTGAAGTGAACACATATATATATATATATATATATATATACACTCACACACACACACACACACACAATAAAAATTGTGATTGTATTTTTTTTTTTATTATTTTTCTATTTTTGTTTTTCTTTTTCTGTTTTTTTATTTTTATTTTTTTTTTTTTGTTTTCTTTTATTTTTTTTTTTGTGTGTTGGGTCCAAAAAAAAAAATGATTTTCTTTTTTTTTTTTTTTTTTTCTTGTTTTGGTGGTGTATTATTGTGTTTATATTCGGAGCACACACAGAACACAGTGTTTTCTTATATAGAGTGGATCATTGGTCGTTTGATTGTTAAAACAACCACACAAAAATTATCCAAAAAAATAATGAATTAAATTTCCCAAAAAAAAAAAAATTTTAAATTAAAAAAATATTTAATTAAAATTTAATCCAAAAAAAAAAAGTAATTTTTTGTTTTTTTAATTTGGTGTTCTAAGTGTTTTATGTTTTTGTTTTTTTTTTTTGTGCTGCTTGTGAAAACATAAAAATGTGAAACATAATTTTTATTTTTGTTGAATCACATTTAAAAAAAAAAACCAAAAAAAAACAACCAAACAAATTAATTTTTAGTTTTGAAAAAATTTATTAAATCAAAAGAAAATTCACAAAAAAAAATTTACAAAAAAAAAAAAAGAAAATCCACAAAAAAAAAAAAAAGGATAAAAAATTATTTTCATTTTTCATTTATTTTTGTACTTTTTGGGGCAAAAGTTGTAAGTATACCAAAAAAAAAAAACCAAAAATTTGTTCACAAAAAAAAACCACTTATTTGACCGAACTTAAGCCGCGCATCACAAATGTGTAAACCACAGAAGAATGGTTTATTTTATTCACAAATCATAATTTTAGATTTTTAATAGCGATAGATAAATTATTTTAATTTTTTTTTTTTTTTTTCGAAATCACCGGGGTCACAACGGTGACGGGGTAACCGGTGACAATTATTTTTTTTTTTACCTTTATTACAGAAAAATGTTATAATATCTTACAGATAAATTATTGTTAATTGTAATCTCATTTCACTTGTCACGGTTTTAATTGAAAATCCTTATTGTTTTTGTACAGATAATATTTTTAATAATGTTAATTCACTGTGGGAATTAAACAGATAAAACCATAAATTACAATTAACAGAATTAACAAGGCATCCAAATTTTTTTTTGTTGACATAAAAACTAAAATGGCGAATAAGGATTTTTAGGTTTTGGTTTAATTTTTGTAGAGAATGAATTCTTGACAGAAGTCCCAGCTTTTGTTACCTAAGCTTATCACAAATTCCATTTTTGATTCGATTATGAGTTTTGAGTATAATTGGTGGGGTGAATTAAAGTCCAACGTATTAAAATCCATGGACTTTAGTTCCCAAAAGAAAAAGTATTAATGGTCATGGCCACTGTTAAAAAGACTTAATGTCCAATGCAAAAAGATAATAAAGTCCATGGGCTTTATGACTCTTTTAACAAATTTAAATGAGAATTAAAGTAAAATTATATTTTATAATTTCCTAACTATGAGGAGGATACAATTTTTGCACCGACTCGAAGGGCGTTTTGCGTACGCTGGCACGCACTCTATGGCGCGGGCGACGCGGTGCAACACATGACATATTTCTCTATATATAAAATTTATAAATAGAAATAAAGTCCATGTTCTTTGTGTCGTAACGTCCAGTTTAATTAAGTCATAATGACCATGGCCATTAATAGTTTTTCTTTGAGATTTAAAGTCCATCGACTTTAATTCGTTGGACTTTAATTTTGTAATTATATTGTTGTTTTATAGATGTTACACAGTTTCCTTGGTTCAATTGGATTTTTTATAGTTTCTATAATTGAATTAGTTTTGTGATGTTTATTTAGATAATTGGTTTTTTAGAACTGTTGTTTCACTGTGAAATCAGTTTTTTTAATTTTTGTTAAAAAGATAGGATAATACTATTACATTAATTTAATTTCAAAGTATTTTTTATAATTCTAAAATATAATATTTGTATACATTTTACCCTTAATTGATTAGTTATTTTGTTAACACTCTCAGTACCGTGTCTCAGTCAAAAATGTTTGACAGTGCTTTGACATTCCCATCAGAACAATATTTGTAAATTTTCTCTTCGTACCCGGTTAGGATTATGACGGCAAATAAAGACAAAATACGGAAATATTTTAGGCTACTGTGGTTTTTATAATAAGTAGGTTCGTTTTTATAATAGTTTTTTTTGTGTTCCGTCGTTTGTGACAGTACAATATTGAATAAATTCATTAATAAATTCAGATTTTTGGCTGACAACGGTTGTCAGGTCGATTTGTTTGCATAGGAAACTAAAATTTAAAAAAATTAAAAATTTGATTGAAATTGTTTTTTTTTTGTATTTTGGACACTAAATAAATAGAATTTAAATAAAATAAAAAAAAAATTTGCTTAAAAAAAAACCGCGAAGAAAAAATGGGTTAATTTTCCAAACAAACAAAAAATTCCAATTAAATTTTTTTTTTTATTATTTAACTCTTTTGATACGAGAATTAAATTAACGTTCAGATAATTATACTGTACTATAGTTTACTAGATCAGCCACTGGCGGCAGTTAAACACATCTACGTTAAAAATAGTAGTTTTATCGAAGTCGGTCTAATGTACAATTTGAAATGTTATAATTTTCGTGTCAAATATTGATTAAAATAATATTAATTATGTTTAATAGTTTTGACAAAATTTTATGTACATTTTTATGGACATAACGTATCAATCGGGTTAAGTACAGAAATAATTATTATTATTGTTATTATTATTATTTTTTTTTAATGGATGCCATTTGTCTATTAAAGAATTTAACGTTTAATAAACAAACAAACATAAAATATCTTTCCGTATACTTTATTATGTGCTAAATAAATAAATTATGTTTTTTTTTTTTTATAAATATGATAAATAAATAAATAGAAATATTAGAAATATACAAAGTATCTTGATAGATAAAATTATAACCACACAATGTAAATAAATAAATAAAATAAAACATCTCAGCATTTTTCTTAAAACAAAAAAAAATTTAAATAAATATCCTGTATTTTTTTTTTTATTTTAATACACAGTAAACAAAAAATAACAAAAAAAAATTAATAGTTTTCGTTTAAGCTTTAAGTATCGTGTACTGACGTGAAATGAAATTTGTCAGAATTTGTCAAATATTGACAAATTTTGTCCAAATTTATAAAAAAAAAATTGTCAAAATTTGTTAAATTTTGATCATAAATTGTCAAAAATTTGTAATAACATTTTCTACGCTCGTAAAAACTATCATGAAAAATTTGTGTGAAAAAATATTTATGGAGAAGAAAACATTAAGGTTGGAATTGAAAAAATATATAAACAAAAAAAAAAAAAAGGGCAATTTAACGAATTTTCTTAGAACCGAGAACAACCAAACCGATCCAAACAAAATGATCAAATATGAAAAAAGAAATTCTACCGTAAAATAATATTTTGAATATTAATTTACTAGCGAAAAACATTTTTAACACAGTAAATTTATTTCACAATGGAACAGGATTACCACAAAATTAAATCGTTAGCGTAATTTTTCACGAGATGTTAAATAATTTGTCCATTTCACGACGGCTACTAAGCTTTAATTAACATAACACAAAATTGTACAGAAAATATGAAAAAAAAAAAAAAAAAAAACAGTTAAATGATATAGAAAAACAATATATACTGTTATTTAAAATGCGAATTTATCAACTAATGTCAAAGCAAAACAATAACAGAAATTAACACAACTTTCAATATTTTGAATTGTCAAAAAATTTCCAATTTTATTACAAATTTTGACAATTTTTGTCAAAATTTGTGGTAAAATTTAACAAATTTTGACAATTTTTACAAATTTTGACAAAATTTGAGAAATTCTGACAAAATTTGACAAATTCTGACAAATTTTGATATAGTAAACCATTTCATATATCATGTTATTAAATATAGAAAATACACAGCATTTTGAATTGAATAAAAATCTTATATAACGCGCTGGTTTTTCATTCTTAACATAGCATTCCGAATCCACTATAAGTTTAGTAATGTAGAAACTTGAAAGTAAAATGAAATTTCACTCTCGTACAAAACTATAATAAAAAAAAAACTTATCCAAAAGAAAAAAAATTATTAAAAATGTTATAATTCCACCGTGAAATTTTGAATATTATTTTACCAGTGTAAAAAATTTTATTTTTCTTAACTTTTAACTATGCAAAGTTACACTATGCAAAGTAAATCATTACACATTTTAGTTTTACACAAAATATCCATTGTTTTATTAGTTACAATAAATCATTTAACAAAAACTGATTAAACTTAGACCCAAACATCGTTTTCTCAAACTGGAAGCGAATCTAATATAACCTATTATAGCATAGTACAATATTAGTAAGCCACCGACGATCTAATACTAAATCCAAATTCACAAATCATGTTTTTTCTTTTAATCGAATGGAGCGAATTTTTCTCAATGAAAAATTATGTTAACGAATTTAAAATGATGAAAAAAAAATTGGTTTTTTAAGGAAACTAATTGAATATTTGAAGAGTTTTTACAGGCACAATAAAGGTGATAATTTCATTTTAGAGTAAATCACATATTACCCTTTAATGGTATATGTAAGTCGACTGGACTGATGAGCCAAATGAAGTGAAATGGATTGATTGATGAATTAATTATATTTACCAGTTGGTCTAAGTCCTTTTGCTGATTTACTAATTTCCTACCAAATTTAATTCTCAAAAAAAAAAAAAATGGTT
Organism: Empis livida; assembly: GCA_963932195.1. Classification (NCBI taxonomy): domain Eukaryota; kingdom Metazoa; phylum Arthropoda; class Insecta; order Diptera; family Empididae; genus Empis; species Empis livida. Next base: position 50,104 of record CAWVQG010000033.1, read on the forward strand.
TTGTTATATTCAACTAATAACCTCTGCCGCTTTCATATCTTGAAAGCGGCAGAGGTTTCTAGTCACTCCCTTTATCATATAACGTATAACCCCACCCACAAACAATGACCTTATATAAGAAGTGTAAAATAATAACTTTATTATGTGTTATGATATTTAAAGTGATATTTGAATGTGAAAATCTTATGTATTGTAGTGATATTATAATTAGGATCCTTAACATCTTTCAGTTAAAATTATTATTAATAAAATATTATTACAATAGTTAATCTAAATTTAGAATCTATAAACTTTCAAATTTTTTGCTGTATGATAAAACTTTCCCTCCCAATTCCTGAATTCAGTTGATAATTTATATCCCTTCCCAACATACTTTACAACCTTCAAATATAAGTGACTGTGTACCATTGTCCAGGTACACCAAAGACGAAATTCTAAAATTTCATTATCAAAAATCAACTATAATCTTTCCAGTTAGAAGAATCTGTAAAGACAGGTCATAATCGATAGCATTAATTTTTCGAAACTAACGTTGACATTTTAAAACTGTTAAAACAGGAAATACGTATTTAAAATTCTTCAATCAATAAAAAAGTACTTTAAAACTATACTTCTTTCAAAATAGATGATAACATCACATCGAATCTTTAATTATTCCTTATTTTTCAAAACTTTTAAGGCTTTGAGCTAGAAAAAAAGAAACCGTAAAGGATCCTTCTGATATTTTACTCATTTTGTCAAATTTCTCGATTGAATAAGCCTGATGAATTTCAGAACAGATTGGTAGTCCGACGGTACCATATACAGTGAATACAGTAAATATATCATTCATACTGAAACGGATTCGGAGGGAAAAAAACAAGTTTTACGTTGATCCTGGAATATTGCAGCGTTTGGTCATTTCTATATACATTTCATATTGATTAGATTTTGTCCAGTTTTCCAAGAATTTCTTATGAAGTTGCCATTAAAAACATTTTTATTGCATAATTAATTTTTATTAACTGGTACTAATTTAAAGCGGATTAAATTTAAACAAATGCTTCGGATGAAAATTGAACAGCTTTAGTACCACTAAGCAATAATCAATCTGATGATGATTTAATAAAATAAATTAGTAGAAAGATTAAAGAATTGTAAATGACACATAAAAGAAAATGGTGGTGTTGAAGTGAAAAAGTAAAATGGGAACGACAGTGCCGTAGATTGAAATTTCAAAATTTTAAATATTAGTATATATACGGATAAAATAATTTTAATTTAAACTATCAATAATTCAAATTATCTGTTTAATTTAAAATGTTAAAAATGACCAACCGATAATTAGGTATTCCCCCCCGTCTTCTGAATTTCAATTAAACCGATTCCACCTATAATTTAAAAAAAAAAATAAAAAAATGTGCCTATAAGAATTTATTTTGTCTCTGACGTAAATTATTAATATTTTTTTTTTTTTTGTTGCAGCAAATTTCGCAAAATTATCATAATTTTATGTTTGAACAGCTTTGTTTTTTTTTGAAAAAAAAATAAAAATATTTTTAAAATTTTTTTTTAACTATATTTTTTATGTTAAAATTAAAATTGTAATTGTTTTTTTTTTTCCTACTTTTTTGGTTATGTATCTAAGAGAGAGAGAGAGAGAGAGAGAGAGAGAGAGTAGCTAAAGAAGAAACACAAATGTATCTAAAAAAAATTTATGTATTTATCTACAAAAATATATCTACATGTATTATGTTTTTTTTTTTTTTTTTTGTATATTTATTTTCAAATACACACATTCACACACATAAGTTTATGGTTTTTTTTTTATTTTTGGTTAAAATTTTACTAAAATATTTTCAAGAGAGAGAGAGAGAGAGAGAGAGAGTGTGTGAGAGAAAACAAAACACATAAAAGTATATATTTTGTTTTAATAAAAATTCTATTTAAGATATTTTTTGTGTTGTTGTTGTTGTTGTTGTTGGTTGATGTTGTTGTTGTTATTGTTGTTGTTGTATTTTTTTGGAGTCTGATTGTTATTTAGATTTTGATAGTCGAATGTAAATGTTGTCTCTTCTCCTGATTATAATTTTTTTCTGTTTTGGTTGTGTTGTGTTCTTTTCGGTTTTTTGTTGTTATTTTAAAATATCCTTAAAAAAACATATAAATTATGCTAATAAACAATTTAAAAACAAAAAAGTGATAATATTTTTAAATAAATAAAACAAAAAAATTGCAAAAAAAAAAAATTGCAATACAAAAAAAATTGCAAAAAAAAAAAAAAAAAATTGCAACAAAAAAAATTGCAAAAAAAAAAAAAACTTGTGATAAAATGAAAAATTAAATTAATTTTCATTGAATTTTTCCCGGTTAATTTTACAAAATAAAAAAAAAAAATCTATAAGATTCACATTATTACACCTATGTAAAAAAACCAATAAAACAAAACAAGTTTCTATTGTACCTTCTTTAAAATAACGGGTAAAAAAAAAATGATTAATATTACCGTAACATAAAAAAAAAAAAATAATTAAAAAAAAAAAATTAAATTAATTAATTATTTAAATAAATTTAACAAAAAAAACTGACTGTGTGCGTGTGTGTTTGTGTACCAGAGAAGTCGTCACTGTTCCAGTTTCACTAAAAAAAAAAAACCATTTTTTGGGTAAAAAAAAATTTCAAATTTAAAGCCGTACAATCGAACATCAATTATTAAATTAGACACAATACACCAGAGAAAGAAAACCGTCTGTTAATGCACAGTTATAATTATCCACATCACAGTTTAATGAAAATAGCCTGACAAAAGTAATTTAAATACTGCAGTTTTTTTTTTTTTTTTTTTGGTTTTTTTATTTCAATGATTTTATGGCACCTCCCATCAGGTGTTTTTTTTTTTTTTTACTCCACCTATCCTTCAGGTTTTACTCCACCTCCTTTTAAACTTTACCAAAAAAATACGTCAAATAAAATGTCAAAATTACAATTTATTAATTTTTTATTTGCGGATACGAACTAATTTTTTTCTGGTGAAATGTAAAATTATGTGTTTTTATTGAAAGCAACTGATGATGATTTGTTGGTGACAGTTCTTTCCACTGAAAAAATTTAATTTGTGTGTGTGTGTTGTTATTTAACATGTCAAAAGTTATCCCGTGTAATCCGGTGTGTAGGCAACAGATTATTAGATTACAATTAATGAGCAGATTTTTCTTAAATTCTTTTGACGGTAAAATCTTGCACGCAGATTCTATTGACCGTAAAATATGCACACACACAAACTGTCATCCTATAAAAACACGTTATAACCGTCTTGTCCCAAATGGCTATAACCGTCTTGTCCCAAAATATTATTAATTAATTAAAATCATTTTGTTCCAAACCCCAAACTTTTATCTTTAGAATTGACCGGTTTACATCAAGTGACCCTCCACTTTTCAACAGCTAATTTCTACTGTCCGCCAACGTGTTAATATATAAAAAAAAAACTGTGATCAATTATCCTTTTTTTGACAAAACATAAATTTTTCTTAAATAATTCAGTTTTTTTTTTTCGAATCCAGGCTTAATTATTTATTTACAAATGAACTTTGTATACTTTGGTGTATACCTTAACCCCCCCCCCCCCTCTAATCATAAAAACAAATCACCAAAAAGGATATTATTACATGCATTATTTTTGTCCTCAAGAATCTCTTATAAATATTTTTAAAAAAAAAAAAAAATTTTTTTTTTATTGCGTAGATTTTTTGGGGTCGTTGTATCGTCGGGGATATTTTTTTTTTATCCTTTTTGTTGTTGTTGTCTTGTGTTGTGTTTTTTTTTTATGTATGTGTCTATATTTATCAATTTTTACCCTCCCTTGTTGTCGATCTTCTCCGCTAGACATTGTTTTGTCTGTCAGTTTTTACATATCTTTTTTTTTTTTATTAATTTTTTGCTATAACACAGTCGTGTGTGTGTGTGTGTGTGGTGTGTGTTTGGTAAAGGATAAAGGATATTTATACATAAATACAACATAATTAAAGTAATTTTTCCTTTTTGTGATTAGAAAACTTTCTGTGTTTATGAAATAACAACCAATCCAAAAAAAAATATATAGAAATTAAATTTTATAGAATTTGTAATTATTTTTAACCCCCACATACCACCAAGACTTTGTTGAGCTCTTAGTCTTATTTTTAACCAACACATACCACCAAGACTTTGTTGAGCTCTTAATTGCAAAAAAAAAAAGAAACATTTTTGGTATTAAATGGTGTGGTCATATGACCACACCATTTAATACATTTTTTTTTTATCTATAAACAGATTTCCAATTTATTTGACTATTTTTAAGGATATAATCAGTTAAAATACAAATTTTTAAGTAATTCTGTACAACGATTTACATAATTCTTGTATATTTCGTTTTTATATTTTTTCCGGTTCTTGTGTATCTTTCTTTTTGGCGCTACAGCTTGTGAAGAGCCTGGGCCTCCCTTAAACGGTCCTCTAACATTTTATTGCAATTTGGACCTACTAATTTTATATGGATTCCGGAACCATAAATTTTATTTATAGTGAAGAAACTATTAATTGCAACAAGCTAATGGTTTTATTAGTGAGACATTTGTTGTTAGCAAATGGTCTCGGCCGTTAGTATTTTTCCCAGTCTTATATTACATTTTTATTATAATTTTATTACTGGTACTCATTTAAAGCTGAGTAAACTTAGATCAACGTGAGTTGAACCCAGTACCTAATGCACCACATGTCTCGGACGTGAGTTGAACCCAGTACTTAATGCACCACAGCTTAGCACACTACCACTTAAGCCACTGTCGGTCAATCGCCAGCAATAATTTGATCACTCTGTTCTCTGCCGTGAACAGAGTCACGGCGTCTGATTCGATGGTCAAAGTTTATAAGTTTGTGAAAACAATTTTGTAAATCAATAATATTTTATATTTTGAAATTAATCGCAAAAGTTAATTTATTTTAGCTATCAAAAGCGATTGCGATTATTTGCTATTAACTAAACCGAGAATCCAAAATTTAATTGATGATATATTTCAATTATGACGGTTACTACTTTTCACTAATTTATATTTTTTATAGTTCCCGAAACAAATACAGTTACCTAAATCGTATAATTTCCATTTATTTGGGAAAGTTAGACTCGAATAAACCGTGTTCAGTTTTAACGATACAACTTACTAATAAAAACTAAAGTGGTATATTAAAATTAATTAAACATGTCTGTATTTATTTAATGTTACATTAAATTTTACGCTGGTTTATTGATTTATTTTTTCCCTTCGTTTGGTTTATTTATATGTGTGCAGATATTAAAGGGTTAAATAAAATTCCTTACATTAAAGGGTTAAAAATAAAAAAATTGAAATGTTTCTTCTTCTTTTTTTGAGACATTTTATTTAATCAGATGCTTTATTTGTGGTGTTTAATTTAATTAAATTTTATATTTTGTTGTCATACTAATTTTTAAAATTTAAATGAAAATTTTGTGAAAAAAAAAAAAAAATTCAGTGAAAATTTTAGTTTGTTTGTACACAATTCCAGAAAATCGTACGAGTAAAAAATGTGTTTTTTTCTTTTTAATGAAAAATCACTTTAATATAGCTTTTAAACATAACTTTAAATGATGTGTGATATAATTGAATTAACAAAATCATAGTGATTTTAATGAGACATTGACTACAAATTGTTAAAAAATACAAGATTACATATAGTTGTAACAATTGTAATTTTGTAATCATTAACTTGATTTGTTCAAATCACTTTCCAAATAAACAGTTCATAAATAGATTAGTATATTTCGGTGATAAATGGTGACTTTCCGGTGAATTTTTTTTTTTTTTTTAATAATTTAGAATTTTATTTATATATAGAGATTGGGGTCGAGACTTTGTCGAAAATTCTCGTCTCAATAAATCTCAAGAATTTTACAATTTTAATGTCTCCATGTCTCGTGTGTGTCGATAAATTAAGTACATTCGAGAATAACTGGCCAAATTGTGGCAAATTTAAAACTATACTAAAAAAAATCAACTGAAAATGACTGACATTTTTCAACAACTAACCATTTAATTTCCAAGAAAAGAACTCTTTACCAAGAAAAGAATTACAACGTTTTTCAAACCATTAAAAACTAGTTTTTCAAAATAATTACAACGTTTTTCAAAACAATTACAACGTACAGCGTTTAGTAAATAAATACAACGTTCCGCGATCAGGATAAGGAAATATTCTTTAAAATTCTTAGTCTTTGCGATTATAAAAGTTCTTACTTAAAGAAAACTTTTGGAACATAGTATTTGAGCGGTGACGTTTATTTTTAAATTTTTCTTTAAGTACGAATTTTGAGAATATCAAAGAACATCATTTGCTAAGAATTTGAAAGAATATTCCATGATCATTTTTCTAATTCTAATTATTGTTCAGATCCTTATCGTTGTCACTATTAACATTAATAAATTTTCACATTATTTTGTAATTTTTATATATTATTTTGTATGAGAAAATATTCTCAAGAATTTTCCAGATTTTCGAGACAAATATCAAAAACGTGAGAAATAAAATATGATGAGAAAAAAAAAAAATCTCGATGTCACGATATTTTAAAAAAATCTTCTTGAAATCCCCAATCTCTATTTACACATTTATTATTATTATTATTATTATTATTATTATTATTATTGTTATAAATAAATAAATTATATATGATTTAGATGACGGAATGAAACGTCCATATTTACATATTGAGCAACAACAACAACAACAACTTTTATACCAACAATATAAATATCAACAATTGGATTATGATTATCATCAAAATTATCAATGTAAATTATTTAATTTGACATAAAAAATAAAAAATAAAATAAAAATAAAAAAAAACCAAATTAATAAAAATTCAAAATAATAAAAAAATTCAAAATTCAAATTCAAGTAACAAAATTACAACAACATAAAGAAGAATTCTATCATCATCATCAGCAGCAGCAACAGCAACAACAGCAGCAGCATTATCATCATCATCATCATCAATATCAACATAATAAATTATTTTATGATAATATACAATTATCATATGAAAAAAATTATCCATATTATTTAGATTTAACAACAAAACAATTGGAATTAAGTGTACAACAGATACAAGAACGTTTACAATTAAATTTATTACAACAAGCTCATATCATAAAACAACAAAAAACTGAATTAACAATATCAAAATCTATATTAAATAAATTATCATCATCATCATCATCATCATCATCATCATCATCATCAACAACAACAACAACAACAAAAACAAAAACAACATCTGCATCTGAATCATCAGCATCTGAATCATCAATATTAACAACAACAAGAACAACAACAACTACAACATTAATTAATAATAATAATAATAATAATAATAATAATAATAATAAATTAGAAAAAGAAAATTTATTTATTAATGAAAATCAAAAATATTTTTATGTAAATAATAAAAAACATGAAAAATTTATTAAAAAACAAAAAGAATTATATAATCAAATTGAAAATAATTCATCATATTTATTAGAATTTAATAATAATACTAATAATAATAATAATAATAATAATAATAATAATAATAATAAAATTAAAGAAGAAATTAAAGAAAATAATGATGATTATAATAATATAAATAATGTAGAAGAATTATATAATAATAATAATAATAATAATAATAATAATAATAATAATAATAATAATAATAATAGTAATGATGATAATAATAATTTATTAAATTTAAATAAAATAAATATTAAAATTGAAAAAAATATAAATGATGATGATGATTTAATTAATAATAATGATTTAAATTTCATAAATAATGAATTAAATAATAATAATAATAATAATAATAATAATAATATTATAAATAATAAAAATTTAAAAATAAAAACAAAATTAAATTTATCAACAATGCAACTGCAACATCAATTAAGTGTACAACAACAGGAATTATTACAACAATTACAATTGGTACAACGTCAATATTTAATGCATCAAGGTATTGCATTACAACAACAACAACAACAACAACAGCAACAGCAGCAACAACAACAACAACAACAGCAACAACAACAACATTATCATCATCATCATCATCAACAACAACACCAGCAATCAATGAATTCACAATCAGGTAAATATAATAATTTATCATTTTTATTTTATTTTTTAAATTATAATTTCCAAATATTTTAAATAAGATTTTGACATTTATCATTAAATTTGAATATAAAAATGAGTTTTTTTTGATTATCCGGTAGGTGGCGTAAAATATATTTTTATAAATATGAAAAAAAATTTTTTAAAAAAACTGACAATTTAATATAAAAAAAAATATTATTCAAAATTAATAATAAAAGCCATTTTTCCAAAAAAAAAGTATTATAAAATAAAGTAATAATTATCAATCAGTGTAGAACTAAATGTTACATAGTATAATTCAAAAAAATTTGCTACTAGAGGGCTCTTAAATTGTATTATCCGTGAAAATATAATTTCATACAATAAACATTTTACTAAATGTGTAAAGCTTAGTATCGTATCGCTGTGAAATGAAATTTTCCATGCTCGTGAAAACTAAGTTTGTGAAAAAGTTTTAGGAAGAAGAAAACATTACGTAGTATTGAAAAAGTATTAAAAAAATGCAAGTTAACGAATTTTTTAGAATCGAACAACCAAACCAACCAAACAAAATGATTAAATGTGAAAATTCTGCCGTGAAATAATGTTTGAATATTGTTTTACTAGCGAAAAAACGTTACACTGAAAATTATTCTTAACTTTTATCTTTACAAAGTAAATTATTTCATGGTGGAACAGCGCACCACAAAATGAAATCGTTCACGTAATTTTTTACGAGTTGTTAAATTTGTATGAAAATTTCATTTCATGATGGATAGCATACTAAGCTTTAATCGAAAATTATTTTTGAAACGGTAGTTTGACTGCGAAACCAATAGACCGAAAAGGGTTAATACATATTGTCGGGAATTCATTTACGACAAATTTAATTCTATTTTTAATTAATAATATAATTTCATCTATAAATATAAATGCTTTTGTTTTTTTTTGAATTTTATCACACAAACTATTATATTATTACTGTAGGTTTTATAAAACCACTTCAATTAGATTTTCAATCACAAATACACCGTGTAATGTCACCATTACATCATATGGCCGCAGCAGCAGTTGCATCACAACAGAATCACCATCATCATCATAATCATCATCATCATCAAAATTATCAGCAGCAGCACCAACAACAACAACAGCAACAGCAACAACAACAACATCATCATCATCATCATAATACTTATCATAATCAACAGACACAACAATTACAGGATACAACTAATCATCCAACATCGTTATCATCATCATCATCGTCATCATCACCACCATCACCAAAACCACCACCACCACCACCACCATCACAGCAACAGCAGCAGCAACAACAACAACAACAGCAACAACAATTACCACAACAAACATTATCATCATCATCATCATCATCATCACCACCACAATCACCAATATCAATAGTTACATCACAGAAATGTAAAATTTCTAATAATAATAATAATATAATTGAAGATGATGACCATGATGATGATGATGATGATGATGATAATGACGATGATGATAATGATGATGATAATGATGATGATCCTTTAATTATTAATAATAATAATCATAAATTTCAAAATAGTACTAGTAATAATTTTAAAAATAATAATAGTAGTGATAAAAATAATGAAAATACAAATCAAAATAATGATAATAATAATAATAATAATAATAATAATAATAAAAATAATAATGATAATAATGATAATAGTAATAACAATAATAATACTAATAGTAAAATTATAAAAACTGATATTGATACAAATGATATTACATTTAATGATGAATTAATAAATAATAATAATAATAATAATAATAATAGTAGATCATCATCAGTAACAACAAATTTAATTGAAATTAATGGTGGCGCTAGTATAGTATCTACATCACAACAACAACAAATTTATGATGATAATTCAAATGATAAATGTAATAATAATGATAATAATAATTGTAAATCAACAAATAATAATTATAATGATAAAATAAATATAATTAATAATGAAAATGATTATTTATTAACAAATCAAATAGATGGCGGTAATAGTAGTCATATTACTGCTATTGGTGGTAGTGGTGCTGTTGGTGGTATTACAATTGGTGGTAATAATGGTATTATTGGTAATACAACAATAACAGATACAATGAGTATAAATAGTGGTAGTCATTTAGATGATTATCCAATATCAAATCAATTTGATAAATATTATCATCCATTATATGCACATGGTATGTGTAGATGGCCGGGCTGTGAATTAATATTAGATGATGTATCCACATTTGTCAAGTGAGTATAAAAATTTAATTTATATATTTTTTACTAATATGTTTATAAGCATTTTAATGGTTTTCACAAATGGATCACAACAGTAGAAAAATAATTAGCTTTTATGATAAAAAAAAATTAAATTAAAAATTAAATATTTTTTTTAATCCTTTCGTTTTTGTTTTTTTTTTTTTTTTTTTGAAAATATCAAATTTGATAAAAAGGATCTGTTAAAGAAGATTATTTTTAATCGTTTTTAAATATTTTAAAAAAAAAGTTTTAGTCAAATTTATGAAACTAAAAGTAGAAGATTGAAGGAATTTTTTTTTTTGGTCTTTCTTGTGCATTTTTCTTCGATATTTGAACCGAAACATTTTAGTGTAGAATCTCCCAAAAAAAAAAAAAAACAGTGTAATTATAATTTAAGTTATGATTTTAAAAACATAAACAAAAGGCAATTAAAATTAAAAAATAAATCAATAATCAAAATCCACTAAAACAACAATCGAGATAATCTTTGATGCTATACCCTTTCAATAGAAAAATTTTAAATTCAAAATGGAAAACACAACAAAACCATCGTTATGTTTTATTTAATTCTGGAACGAGATGTTAATTACAATAAAATGAATAATAATAATAATAAATAAAAAAAAGATGTAACAAAAAAATTTACATTCAGCACTACAGGGTTAATAATAATGTTATTAATATATTTATAATTATATGTTTTATATCTGAAATTTACATATAAATATAATAAAAAAAAACTACTTTACTAACATTCAGCAATTAATTAATTTAACATTCAGCATATTTAATTAATTTCGCCAGCTAAAAAATAATTGAAAATTTTATGATATTTTGTGTTTAAAAAAATATGTAATTTTTGAATTAAATTAAAAAAATTAAAACTAAATAAAGAAAAACTTGGAAAATTTTTGTGTCTTATTCCATTTTTTTGATTAATTTTTAATTTTCAATTTTAATTTATGCTTTTTTGTTTGTTTTGGAATTTTTTTAATACTATTTTTATGTGTGAGGAGGGAATGGTAAGGGGTAAGTAATAAAAATACTAATTTTGTAAAATAATATACCGCCTAACTTTAATCTGATAAATTTTATTTATATGAATGTTGTAACATAAAATTAGAAACTAATTCAATTAAATTACCAATGTTGTTGATTTAATTGTACTAGTATACTAATAATTATATAATTTAAAATATACTATTTAACTAAATCAGTTACTTAATAAATTATTTAAAGCTTAGTATGCTATCCGATCGTGAAATGGAAATTTTCATACAAAATTTAATAACTCGTGAAAAATTACGATAACGATTTCATTTTTTTTTTTTTTTTTTGGTATACAGTTCCATTATGAAATAATTTACTTTGACATTTTTGACATTTTGACAGAATTTTGACATTTTTGATCATTTTATTTGGTCGGTTTGTTTGTTCGGTTCTAAGAAAATTAGTTAATTTGATTTTTTTTTAATACTTTTTCAATACAACTTAATGTTTTCTTCTTCATAAGACTTTTTTACAACTTTTTTACGATAGTTTTCATGAGCGTGGAAAATTTCATTTTACGGCGGTACGATACTAAGCTTTAAATATATAATAAATGAGCTATGAAAATTTTTTTTGGTAAGTACTATAATAAAACTATATTTAATTATAGGAAGAGAATTGTCTAAATTATACAAATTTTTTAAATTTTCTAATATTTTTATTGTTGAAATACTTAATAAAATATTTAAAAATTTTTTTTAATAAATTAAAAATTTTCATATTTTTATGTTTTACCGAAAGATTTAATTTATTGTTAATTTTTGGAAAACACAAAACTATTCTAATATAATTTACTAACAATACTTAGGCCACCAGGATTCATTATACTCTCGACTTCAGTCCATTCCCATCTCTTTTATGAACGCCCACTAATTTTATCCGATTTGCTTCAATAAAATCTGTCATAAAATGACAATCCAAATATTTCAGTTTTTTATGTCTAATAGCAGGTCAGTAACATAGTACGTACTCCAAGAATTCATCTTCCTCTTCATATAGAAGTCTGTGTCAGTCTAACTATTGCAGCATACTTCCTTAATAACCTGCAATAACCTGTCTTATTTTTATCTAGTTCATTGTTAGAATATTCTTAGATTTCCTTCATATGGATTATCCCATAGGAGCTGGCTATTAACACCACTATTCCTTCTTTCCCATGACAGGCTATATTTTATCCAATTGAACAACCCACTTAGTTAGAACTTCAATTGCGATATTAATATGTAAACGTTTAGATAAATGATCTCCATTAGGCATACATGAACATAGTCATATATGGAATTGGTTTATGGCAAGTAGTGGCTAATGGAAATCATTTAGTTAAACGTTTACATATTAATATCGAATTATAAGATTTTAATATTAGTAGTCTTCTATTTTTAGGTCACTTGAGATTTACACCCTAATATTTCCCTGACGAGATGTTTATAATGTTTCAGCTTTTTACTATTACTTTTTTTAGAACTAAATTCGTTAGTCTCTCCTCAACCCTAACACAAATAGTTTTAAGACAAAAAAAAAAAAAAAAAAACTATCCTTTTTCTACAAACCATAAATTTCTTCTAGTTAAAAAAAATATTTTCTATATTAGTCAAATATTACAAAATATTATTAGTTAAATATTAATAATATCCTAAGCGAAATATGAAAATGTCATTTAATATTCAATTAGTTAAATTATTCGGAATATCCTTATTGTACTAGTTAAAACGATTATTGGTTAAATATTTTATTATTTAAATTATAACGAATATTTTATTAGTTAAAAATTATTAATAATAAAATGTGGTGTAAAAGTCCATTAGTTAAATTATTACGACCATCCTTATTGTACTAGTCAAAACGTTATTGGTTAAAAATTCTATCAGTTAAGTTCTTACGAGTATCCTTATCTGTCAACAGGTTGGTTAAATATTTTATTAGTTAAATATTATTAATATCCTTATTATACTAGTTGAATATCAAAATGTCCTATAACATTCAATTAGTTAAATTATTAAGTACATATAACCTTATTGTACTAGTCAAAACGTTACTGGTAAAATATTCTACCTGTTAAATTTTTACTAGTGAATATGTTATTGGTTAAATATTCTATTATTTAAAAATTAGTAATATCCTTACTACACTAACTGAATATGAAAATGTCATTTAGTATTCAATTAGTTAAATTATTAAGTATATCGTTCTTGTATTACTTAAAATGTTATTAGTTAAAAATTCTATAAATTAAATTATTACTCAATATCCTTACCAATCAAGTTGTTGGTTAAATATTATATTCGTTAAATATAATTAATATCCTTGTTATACTTACTGAATATCAAAATGTCATGTAATATTCAATTAGTTAAGTGTAATTAGGGATATTCTACGGTACTAGTCAAAATTTTATTGATTAATCTGTTAAATTTTTACGAATATCCTTACCAGTCAAAACGTTATTGGTTAAATATTCTATTCGTTAAATATTCATTATATCCTTATTATACTAGCGAAATATCAAAATGTTTATTTAATATTCAATTAGTTAAATTATTACTATATTATGTTTCGTATACTAGTCAAAACGGTTATTGGTTAAATATTTTATTAGTTAAATTATTACTAGTCAAAACGTTATTGGTTAAATATTCAATCAGATAAATTATTACGAATATCCTTACCAGTCAAAACATTGGTTATATATTCTATTAGTTAAATATTAATAATATTCTTATTATACTAGCTAAATATCAAAATGTCATTTAGTATATAATTAGATAAATTATAACTGTTTTGACTAGTAAAATAAAAATCTTCCTTCTTATTTTACTAGTCAAAGCGGTTACTGGTTAAATATTTTGTCAGTTAATTTATTACGAATTAATATGTTATTAGATAAATATTCTGTTAGTTAAATATTATTAATATTCTAATTATACTAGTTTAGAATATTTAATTAACAGATATAATTAGTTAAAATACTTAAAATTTTAACTTATGGATTAATTAGTTAAAATAAGTTATTATAATTACATTAAATTATTTGAAATATTGTTTTTATTAGATTAGTTTTATTAGAAAGTGGATACAAATATTTAAATATAATTAAAATTAAATTAATTATATTTGGAATAAATGAATTTTAAACTTACCATATTTAAAATAATTATTTTATCATAAAAGCTGATCGTTATCTGAAAAAAAAAAAATTAAAATTTTCAAAAATAATATTCGAAAAAATTACATTTATTATTGTATTTAATTGTGGACCAAAAGCTTTATAAAAAAAAAAAAATATTTTTATAAAAATATTTAATAAAATTTAAATTAATTATTTTAATTTTCTAAAAAAAAAAAAACAAGACATTTAAATACAGAACATAGTTTAGATGATCGTTCAACAGCTCAGGCTCGTGTTCAAATGCAAGTTGTATCACAATTAGAAATTCATTTACAAAAAGAACGTGATCGTTTACAAGCAATGATGCATCATTTATATTTAACAAAACAATTTTCATCATCAGAGAAAAATGATTATAAGGTAAATAAAATTAATTAAACAGAAATTAAAACTAATTAATCGACGTTTTAGCGAACCAAAATAAAAATTAAAAAAAATAAAATAAAAACCAAAAATAAAAATTTTCTTTTATAATTATATTATGAAATAGGAAAATGATATACCATATATACCATGCCCGCCGAATTTAACAAATTTAACAAATAATCCAAATATGCCTGTATCAATTCGTTCACCAATTTTAAATAATCAAAACATATCATCAATTAGAAAACGTATTAGTGATAAGACACCATTATCATTAGCTGGTGGTAAATTTTAAATTATATAATAATTTAATTATATATTTTTTTATATATTCTTTTATTTTAATCATATTTTAATCATAAAACAAAACCAATAACAACAAAAAAGGTCTACCATATATGTTAGAACGTGCTGGTTTAGATGTACAACAAGGTAAGTGTATATATATATTAATATTTTAAAATTCTAATTTTATATGAAATTACCACGTAAAATTTCTGAAATCTTAATTACAGAAATTAACTGTTTTTAAAATTTCTGAAATCTTAATTACAGAAATTAATTTACTGTTTGAAACTTGTAGTTTTAACTAAAATTTCAGCTGCGATTAAAGTCTTAATTAAAATTAGTTGAATATCTGAAACTATAAATTTGAATGTGCCTAAGAATATGCAAAAAAAAGGTTGTCACAAACATATTATACAAATTAATAAAATTCCAATCATGTTCGGGCACATAAACGTGTTCAGATATGTTTTTGTTCTTAAATTTCATTGTGTCCATATTGAAGAAATCATTCATTGTTCTGGCTTTTTTCGTGCTCATTATAAAAAGTGACTTGATTTTTGTGAATCTTCAGGGTTGTTCCAATAAGTCTCATGAGCAAGAGGTATAGAAATTTTTTGTCATCCATTATTATCACGGTATTTAACGAATGGACTTGACCATTTAGAGAAAATTATCACGGTATTTAACGAATGGAATTTCATGACCAATTAGAAAAAAAGAGAATGAGAGAGAGAGAGAGAGAGAGAGAGAGAGAAAGTGTGAGAGAGAGAGAGAGTGAGAGAGAGTGAGAGAGAGAAAGAGAGAGAGAGAGAGTGAGAGAGAGAGAGAGCGAGAGAGAGAGAGAGAGATAAAAAGAGAAAGAGAGAGAGATAAAGAGAGAGAGAGAGAGAGGTAGATTTATATAAAAATATTGAAATTCTTTTATAATAGTACATTAGATATTTTTATTTTAAAATTTCAATTTTAATTGTTTATAATAATATTTTTTTTTTCTTGTATTTTGTTTACATAAAAAATTATGTAAATTTTATAAACATTTTTCATAAACATTCAAAGGTGTCTTATGTTTTTGTTAACAAATGTTTTCTATTATTTTATAAATAATTAGATTTGTGTATATTATTTAAAAAAAATTTTCCCATTACTTATTAAAATTATTTAATTAATAATTTTAAATTTATCAAAATAGAATAATCAAAAAACATAAATAATTATAATTTGGAAATATAACAAATTTTTACTAATTTATGTAAATTGTACTATTTTATCGTATCTCATATTCTCAACTTATATAAGAATATCTATCCTCTGTCAAAATTCTGGCTAAAAACAATAAAGTCAACTATGATATTGATGACAGAGTTACAAAGATATCAATTGACATAATTGATTTAGCTTCCAAATAGTTTTATAGATAATTTATTAAATTTGAAAAAAAAATTTAATCAGATAATTTTTAATTCTAAAATTAATGAAATTTAATTTTATTTTTTTTTTAAATAATTAGAAATACAAAGAAATCGTGAATTTTATAAAAATGCTGATGTTCGACCACCATTTACATATGCATCATTAATTAGACAAGTAAGTATTTTTTATTTAATTACTTAATATACAGAAAAAAAAATATAAAGATGAGAGTTGCTTAAATCGTACCTTTGTTTATTATTTCAATATTAAATCTATATAATTAACCCTTTGATACAAGAATTAATTTCCGTTCCGAAAATTATACTGTACTTTAGTTTTCTAGATCAGCCAGGAGCAGTTAAATACATCTACGTAAAAATTTTGGACCTTAGTCTTATCGAAATAGGTCTTTTGGTAAATTGTACATTTGAAATGTTACTTTTCGTGTCAAATATTATTAAAATAAGATAATTATGTTTAATAGTTTTGCAAAATTGATGTACATTTAAATGTACACCACAGGCCAATCGGTTAAGGTTACTAGTAGTAATTTCTACAATTTAGCTATTGTGTACCGGTTACAATATACGAATATGGGTTTAGTTTGTTCGTTTCGGAGTAGCACCAAAAAAAAAAAAAGTAATCATTCACTCAGACCCATTTTCCATCCATATTTAACCTTTAATTAGCTAAGTCTTCGGTATTTGATTTATCACTCTTTAACGAATTACAGAATTTATGCTCATTTCTGAGATAACCATTTCTACATCTTTTTTTCATCTATAAATATAGAAATATTCTGGTCACAATTTATATAAATTGACTTAAGTTCAGATTTACTAATGGTATGATTTCAGCACCTCTCTCTTATATAAAATAAAAATTCCAAATTAAAAAAAAAAAAAAAATTGTGTTAATTGGTAAAATTTATTATAAAATTTCCAGATAATTGAATTTTTAAAAGACTGGAAATTTTAATAATAATTATAAAATTCATAACTAGGTCGATTAACAAACAAACCACTCCAAAATGTATAATTCGTTTGTAATATGAAACTATTCGTTCTGTTTCTATATTACATCCAGAACTGTCAAATGTCAGTTTTTTGAAAATCATATTTTAATCAAAAATACATGACAGAGAAAGTATTTTTTAAAAATAATTTAGAATTTCAAAATGTCATCTTTGACAATTCTGGTAATAAATTAAAGAAACAAATATTGAAGGATAGTTATTCCATTATTGTGTTGTTGACACATAAATTTGGGGTTTTTTTTAAAAAAAAAATTGTAAAAAAAAATTTCAATATTTAATTTATATTTTTTCTATAAATAGTCTATAATTGAATCACCAGATAAACAATTAACATTAAATGAAATCTACAATTGGTTTCAAAATACATTTTGTTATTTTCGACGTAATGCAGCTACTTGGAAGGTAAGTTTTAATTATTTTTATTTTATTAATTAATTTTTAAAAAAAAACTAGTATAAATGTAAACTACAACTACTAAAAAATAAACTACTTTATAAATATTTTAATAAAAACAAAAAACAATTAATTTATTAATTAATTAATTACAAATTAATGTTGGTATTTTTTTGATACACGGCAAAAAAAAAAACAAAATTAATTATCACAATTAAAAAATGACAAGAAAAAAAAATTATTTACTAACCGCAATTTTAGACGAAAAAAAAAAACCGGTTGGAACTAACCGGTATTCAAAATTCATTCTTCTTTAAAATAATATTCTTTTTATTTTGTTAACAAAATTATAAATTTTTTAGTTAACCTCCTGCATTCTGTATTTAACGAAATGCGGGTGTATCCGGTTTTCGGTAAAAATTAATACAAATAAGTTTTTTCTGTTGATTTCAGTCTTTTGTTTAATTTTTCTAGTTTTGCTTATGCAACCGTATATATTAATTAAGATGCGGTTTCTGGCACAAAAGTCATATTTATAAATCCGGGTGTACATTTTGTGGTAATTTAGCAAACCTGTTTTAAATAAAATTCCAATATTTTACTATAAACGTAAACCGGATTAACAGGAAAAAAAAAAAAAACCGGTTTAAATTTTATATTAATTTAACAAAACGATTTAAATAAAAGTAAATAATTTTTTTTTTTGGTTTTAAAATCATTTTGGTGCATAAATAATTTTTTAATTGAATGTGAATCATGTTAGGCGCGATTAAAATTATCCTAGTGTATATATATATTTTTGTTTTGCATGAAACTATTAAATCTGAAATTAATTAAAATATAAAATATAAAATATCAATACATTTTAATATTATATAAATATAAATTTAAAACATTTAACATGATTACACATTTTTAACATGTTTATACAAAGTTCATAGGAATTTAAAGTATTATATCAAACAATTATTTGGATGTATATATATAAGTATATTACCGTCCAATGCATCAAAATGATTTTTAAAATTATATATTGTAATTTATTTAGTATATTTAAATTAAATTGTATAAATTATAAATATTTTTCAGCCATTTTTTTTTTTTAATTAATATTTTTAATTTTATAAATATAAAATAATTATTATTTTTTTTTTTTGGGTTTATATTTTAATAAATATCCTTTTGCTTTCAAAACCCAGAATCCTAATCCTAGTATCTTTTTTATTATTTAATTATTATGATTATTATTATGATTATTATTATTATTATTATTATTATGACAATTTTAATAAATAAATTCTATACGAATAAGAAAGTATATGGAAGTAGCATAATTTTTAAAAAAATAAATAAATAAATAAATAAATAAAGAAACATTATAAACTTTCCGGTTAAAATTGTCTCTTTTTTAATAGCGTCAATTTTAATTTTAATTTTTAATCAATTTATTAAGGGTAATATTAATTTAATACATAAATATTAATTTACATTTAAATGAAACTAGATTAATCTAGCAATGAGTTTATTTGTTAGTGAAAATTATAGCAATAAAAGAATAAACAAATCTGAGAAAAATCTGAAAATTTTCAAATCTAATTAATTTTGAAAAAAAAAAATTAATAATAAAGAAGTGACATTACAAAATTTTAATCAGAAATAAGAAATAAACATTTTAATTTTGACAATTTTCAAAAATTTTCCTAAATATGAGAAATAAACGGTGGTTTAGTAATAGTAAATAGTAATGAATATCAAAATTAAAATTTCCAATTTAAATACATTAATATTGATTTATATTTTACTCAGTTTTATATAATAAGTACTATAGTTATAAAATAATATAATTTTGTACTTGACACCCTTTTGCTCCACAATTGAGTTTTTTTTTTTTACTTTTCTAACCATAATTCTTGAATTTTTAGAAAGAGATTTATAAAATTTTGTAAAATAAAATAGTTTGAAATTTTTATGTTACTTCCGATATATTTCTTATTCGTAGATAAATGCGTTGTTTGTTTTTTATTTTTTTTTTCAAATTTAATTTAAAGCTTAGTATGCTATCCATCGTGAAAAGAAATTTTCATATAAATTTAACAGCTCGTGAAAAATTACGCTGACGATTTCATTTTGTTGTACGCTAATTCTATCGTCAAATAAATTTACTTTGCAAATATAAAAGTTAAGAAAAATTTTCAGTGTTAAAAATTTTTTTCGCTAGTAAAATAATATTCAAAAAATTTATTTCACGTCAGAATTTTGATATTTTTGATAATTTTGTTTGGTCGGTTTGGTTGTTTGGTCCTAAAAAAAAATTCATTAATTCATTACTTTTTTCAATATTACTTAATATTTTCTACTCCATAAAACTTTTTCACAACTTTTTCACGAGCGCATGGCAAAATTTCATTTCACGGCGATACAATACTAAGCTTAAGAAAAAAAAAATAAATAAATAAATAACAACAAAAAATATATAAAAAAAAAAAAAGTAGAGAAAAACATAATCCAAAAAAATTAACATAAAAAACATAAAAACCAAAAAAAAAAAACCAAAAAAATAATTCAGAATGCTGTACGTCATAATTTATCACTACACAAATGTTTCATGAGAGTTGAAAATGTTAAGGGTGCTGTTTGGACAGTAGATGAAGTTGAATTTTATAAAAGACGTCCACAAAGATCAACAGCAGCAGCTGCACTTTCAATATCTGGTAGTCCAACATTTGGGTACGTCTACCAAAAAAAAAAAAAAAAAACAAAAAAAAAACATATAACAATAAAATAACCAAAAAAAAAAAAAAAATGGATAACATAATTTTATGCGACAAGGATTTAATTTTTAACTTTTCAAAGAATTGTCGAACTCTTCTAACAAATATTTTCCTTATTTTCCTTTTTTTTTTATATATTTTTAATTAAATAAAATAAATTAACATTTTTTTGTTTGTTTTTAACATTTTAATTAATTAAAAAAAAACAAATATCCTTTACTTCACTTTTTCACTTTTAAATATAAATAGTTTTTTTTAAATACTTTTAATTTATCCATTTTTCATTTTTTTTTTCAATACTTCGCTCTATTTTTTTCAATACTCTTTTTCGCTCTTTTTTTTAAATTTATTTTATTATGGCTTACTTGTGCTACCACAGAGAAAAAAAATGTGTCCCAAAAAAAAAATTATATGGGAGATTTAATTGAAAATTGATATTTTTTGGTTATGACGAAAAGAAATTGGCGATAAAAAAAACTATATATACATATGTATTGGTTGAAAATAATATATATAATTTAATTTTCTTAAAAAAATCTTTCTTTGCGCCGTAAAATCTGTTTTTTCGCCGCAAAATCTTTTTTCGCCGTAAAATCTTTTATTCGCCGCAAAATCTTTTTTTTCGCCGTAAAATTTTTTTTTTTTCGCCGGAATATCATTAGAATCATGTGGATTACTAATAGTAAAATAAATGAAAGCTGGCTTACTAAATCACATATATTTTAGAATTTGTTAAACGGTTAAAAGTTCATTAATTAAATTTTATTAAATACAGTCACTATTATAGTTGATAAATTACTGGCCGATATGGTGTCTATGACGATGTCAGAAATGGATAAATTAAATTTTCACAAAGTATTTTTTGTTTTTTTAACGAAAATAAATTAATTTGCAGCCAAAGAATCAAATTTTATTGATTTTAAAAAAATACCATTTTTTTTTTCTCTGTGTGTTTAAAATTAATTTTAAAAATTAATTATTAATTTTCTAATTTTCTGTAAATAATATTTTTTATTTTATTTTTATATGCATATAATAAATAATAATTATTAATCAGAGAGGGAGAGAAAGAGAGCTATTCTGGAAAATGTCGTATTTAATAAAGAAATTTACATTTAACTTTAAATCACCAAGCGAATATTATTCCAAAAAAAAAATTTTACAATTAAAATTCATATTTAATGAAATATTTCGCATTCTGTCACTTTCACTAAACGTAATTTTTATATAAATAAAAAATAAAGAAATAAAATAGTTAAATAATGCAAATAAGAGAATAACTGCCTTCCATTCGAAAGATCACTGTTTCAAATCCAATCAGAAATGTTAAAGAAACTGTTCTGTCATTTTTCAAAATACAGCCACTTACGGCTACCATTTTGTCATTAGGCTAAAATTAATTAAAAATATAGTTTAATGTAGCTCAACTCTTGAGCTGCATTATGACTGGTAACATAAAATAAATTATAGAAAATAGGATTCCAGAGCAAATTTAGCTCAAAGATGCATAATTATATAATTTAATTTTAAAAATGTATTCAAAAAATTTAAAATATTCGAAATAAAATTAATTTTAACTATCATTTTCCAGGCTAGATCTCTAAATATTTATTTATATTATTATTTTTTTTTGTATTAAAAATATATTAAATATCTTTAAATATTAATTTAATTAATTTATTAAATTAATTATAAAATAATATTATTCGATTTGGTAATCAAATATTAAAAAATGTCAAATTGTTGTTTTTTTTTTTTGGTGGCTAAACATAAATTTGGGGGCTAAAATCAAAATATTTTTTAAATTCTTTAAGAAATAATAAAAATTATAAATAATTTGACATTTTTGAATGTTTGTATTATAAATAATTTGAACATTTTAAATTTTTTTATATCTCTTTTTAAATTATTTTCTTAAATTTGACATTTTAAAAAAAATCTATTTAAATTTTTTTCTAATAATATCTTTTAATAATAAAATTTTTGATAAAAAAAAAACAAAATGTCTGCACTTAATCTTTTTTCATTAATATTTATTATAAATACGTTTTTATAATCAAATTTATTAAAATTCATTTTAATAATGGTATTTAATTTATTGGAATTGAAAAAATTAATTTTTAAATATCTTTTTAAAAAAAAAAATATGACAGTAAAGAAACCGGTTGATTTATCTGACGTATTTGATTTAACCGGTTAAATGACGTATTTGATTTATATGATTATCGGTTTTTTTTTTTTGACAGAATACTGTCGCTTAAACTATGTTATGTTAAAACATAAAATTGGCAAAATTCACATAATGCCCAGCTGTACATAAATATGCAGTGAGAATAACAATTCAATCTAGCATATTTTTGAATTTGCAAGTTTAGGTGAAAATAATTTCAGACAATTACAATCATAACTTAGCTAACTGGATGAATAAATTAAAATTTTCTAAACACCTTAATAAGCTTTAGTCTCATTAGAAAATAAAAATACTCATAATTATCATTAATTTTAGTTTAGACACGTAATTTAAATTAAATACCATTTTTAATACAAATTATTTATATATTACAGGTAATCGCCGAAGAACACGATTAATTCGTGTTGTTCGAAACTTACAAAATAATGGGATTCCGTTTCAAGTGTGAAAAAAATGTTTGTTTGTTAAATTTTTTTTTCAAAAAATTATTTGAAAATCGTGTAGTTTGAAATGGTTTAATTCGGGAGGTATAGGTGTTCTATGAAACTCGTGTTTTTAACGTACCGTGTTCTTCGGATATTACCTGTATATATGTATATATATCCTTTTTTTTTTCATATTTAAATTTATAAAATGTATATTTAAATAATTTTTATCAATAATTCTTTTTTTCTTTTTTTTCAAATATTTTAATAATATTAATTAATTAAAAAAAATTAAAATTTTTATAAATTTTTTCTTACTAAAAATTATATTAACTTTAAACTTTTTTTATATTTATAAAATATATTATATAAAAAATATTTCTTATTTAAATATATTTTTAAATTTTATATTTAAATTAAATATTCTCCATTTTGTTTTTGTTTTTTTTTTGTTTGTTGTTGCCATCTCTTTTTTATTTTCTTTTCTTTTTTTTTTCTCTTTCTTTTAATATTCTCAAAAAACAAAAAAAAAAAACAAAAAACATCTTCAAAAATATTTAAATTTAAATAACAACCTACTAAATAACAAAATGGCGACAAAAAAAAAAAAAATGGCGACGAAAAAAAACCAAAAAAAAAAAAAAAAACCGCCTTCCACCCCCCACCCACAAAAAAAAAAAACTATGTGTATATATGGGTAATTTAATAAAAAATCTACTACCTTACTTCTTATACTCTCTACTACTACTACTACTACTATTACTATATACACTATAAACTTTTACTACCACACATAAAATTGATTTTTTTTTTTGTTTTATTTAATTAATTTTTTTTTTTTTTTGGTTCTCCACCCGCCGGCCCGCCCCCATTTTTTTTGTTTTTTTTATATACCAGAATGCAATTCGTACAAATTTATCATTACATAAATGTTTCGTAAGATATGAAGATGATTTTGGTTCATTTTGGATGGTCGATGATAATGAATTTGTTAAAAGACGACATTTATCACGTGGTAGACCAAGAAAATATGAACCATCATCATCACCAAATTCACAAATATGTAATAGTCAACAAAGTACAGGTAGTAATAATGGTTGTGGTGGCAATAATAATAGTAATAATAATAATAATAATAATAACAGTGGTGGTAACAATAATAGTGGAACAAATAATAATAATAGTAGTAGTGGAGGAGGAGGAGGAGTTGGAGGAGGAGGAGGAAATAATGGTGGTAGTAGTAATAATAATAATAATGGTGGTGGAAATTGTATTAATGGTAGTGGTGGTGGTGGTAATGGTGGTGGTGTTGGTTCTAATAATATTGACGGTAGTAATAATGGTGGATTTGTATCATGCAACTTTCAATCACAGTAAGAATTTTATTATTTTTTTTTTTTGTAATAATTATAAATATAATTTTAAAAAAATAAAAAAAATTATATTAAATTATTATTATTTTAAATTATATTAATTAATTATATATTCACCACTCAAAACAAATCTAATTTTATTTAGTATATTTTTTAGTACAAATAGTATTTTGTATTTGTAAATAATTTTAATTCTAATTATTTAGATAATACAAAAATTTGAAACTATAAACTTTTAAGTTACACTAACATATAATTCAACTAAATTTTCTAGTTTTTCTATATATTTTAAATTCTACATAAAATTTACTAATTAACAGTTTAACAGCCTCCTCTAATTGCCATTAATCAAATTGTTCAGTTCAATTAGTTAGAATCACTAGATTACAGCCAAATTTCGTTATAGTAATTTATATAATTATAGTTTGGCAGTAAAAGTAATTTTTAATAATTGTGAAAAAAGAATATTGGTCGTTTAAAGTAAATTTAATAATATTATACAGCGTGTACAGTTTAAAACTTAAGTCATTTTGAGTGGTGAATTGATTTTTTAAAAAAAAATCTAAATTTAATTTCAAATCATTTTATATATAAACTCTAGAAGCAAAATTGAAATAGTAAAAACTTGAAAATTATAAAATCATAATGTGTGTATAATAAAAAAAAAATTTATAATTATGGCAAATTCTTGATTTACTTTCATCGTCAAAATGGCAACATAATTGACATGAAAATTTTTGTAATTTAATTCCACTACAAACTTATCGTTAATAAATCCAAATCTTACAATTATTTTAATCACCATAATTAAATGGATAATTTATGAGTTATAAACGATAATGGTAAATGACAGATGTGTATTGAGTTCACCATCTATTAATACAAAACAATAAAAATAAGTCTAATTGTCATATGCATGCTAATTTGAGTTAATTCAGTTCGGTTCAACTCAATTCAGCTATATTAAATTCAATTCAGCTAAATTCAATTCAATTCAGCTTAATTCAACTCAAATTAGATACTAAATTTGAGTTCAATTCAATTCAGCTCAACTCAATTCAGCTAAATTCAATTCAATTCAGCTTAATTCAACTCAAATTAGATACTAAATTTGAGTTCAACTCAATTCAGTTAAATTCAATTCAAATTAGATTTTAAATTTGAGTTCAACTCAAATTGATATTAAATAATATACGGAACTTCTAGAGTTTTAATCTTTAGTTTAATTTTATTTCATTTTATTTTATTTTATTTTTTTGCATGTTTAATAATTTAACAATTTTAAAATAATTTATTACAAGAAAAAAAAAATATCATAACTCGAATAAAAACATAAATTAATTTTTAATAAAAACATTAAAAATAATTCTTAAAATTTTAAAAATATCTAAAAAAAAATATCTAAAAAAAAAAATGTTTATATTAAAAATATTTATTCCAAAAAAAATATTAAATGCATTTAATAAATGTTTTCTTTTTTGTTTTCTAAAACATATTTCTTGTTTATATATTTTTATGTATAATTTTTAAATTATTAATGCAGTGGCGTTCATTCAAAGTAAATTAAAATTACAAATATGAAATTTATTTACCTTAGTTCTTAAAAGAAGATATTATAAAATTTTTCATAAATTTTGTTGCTTAAACGATTAAACACTTTTTTTTCCGATTAAACACTTTAAACAACATATTTCTCGTAAACTGTACTCTTTCAGTTAAAATTTAGTTAAAAAATATTGGTTAAGTTAACTAGATTGAAAGAACTAGTTTTAAAATAATTATAATGTTTAGCGATATTCTTAGTTACATTTGTTTAACTATGAATCTACTTTAAATATGATACTAGTTTAATTATAAATCTAGTTTAATTAAAAAATCTTATTGAATTAAATTTATCTATTTTAACTATGGAATCTGAATGAATCTAGTTTATGAATTTAGATTTAACTATGAGGTCCATAATAAGAGTTGTTTTTTTGGTCCAAATATCAACTTTATATAGCTTTAACTAAATAGAATAATAATTTTAGTTCAGAAATTTATAACCAGATAAATCCGGACACTAAATCTAGTTACAAAAAAAACAGATATATTAGAATCTAGTATATACAAATATTTTCTTAAAATTTAACTAGAAATCTTTGTAAAACATGTTATATGAGGTATTTTTCTTATTCTAGTTGTAAGACATTTTAAACTAGTAAATCATCTAGTATATAAATTATATTTTTCTCAATTTATTTATTTAACTATAGATCAATAATTAGACCATATAGCTAAATTTGGTTTTTAGACTACTTCACAGATTATATAAATATTTTTGACTTTGGTCTCAAAACGCCACCCACTCCTATTTTTTAATCATAATTTTCATTAAATAATTTTTTCATATATTTTTGATTTATTTATTTTTAATTTTACAAAATAATTTCTAGAATAAATATTTACAGTGTCATTAATTTAGTTTTTTTTTTGGAATTGAAATTTTATTTTCGAAATATTTTCGAAATGAAAATGATTACAAAATAATTTTGTAATTTTCATAAATCATTTGATTTATAAATTGTTTATTATTATTTTAATAAATACACAAAATATTGGTTTGTGTTTATTTTAATTATTTGAAATTTATAAAAATTTTTTTGTATAAACAAACAAAATTTTTTAAAAAAAAAAAACATTCTTTATTGTAAATAAGATCTGTCAGTCGTTCTGTGCGATATTATTTACAAACAATATAAATTTTGTTAAAAAAGATAAATTCTTGTAGCAAAAATAAGTCAAAAAAAATATTTAGGGGAAAGTTGTCATAAATTGTACCACATTTTTCAGTTTTCCACGATACATTTTTGTTTAGTGAAATACTTAATAATTGGTTGGTTTTTCTTTTCTATAAATTTTATAATAAATTAAAATTATCATGTTTTTCCTTGATATTAAGAACAACTTGGTTTTTTGGTGAAGTAAATGAATCGAATTTCCCCAAAAGCCAACAAAAAAAAACAAATGTTTCCAAATCAAATAAATTTTAGGAAAATTCTTACAAAAAATTATACCTTTTTGTGACAAATTTCTAAATAAACGTAAAATATTTAATAAATTCTATGAAAATTTTTGACATTTTAAATTTTGTTGTGACTTTTGACTGGTAAAAAGTGAATTTTCAAATTTTCCGCAAAAGACGAGAAATTTTTATTTTGGTAAAAAGTAAAATTTCTTATTTTCTGAAAAAATTGACTATTTATCAGTTGAAGTCTGGGTTTATTTTGAAAATGTCAAAAATTAATTATTATGTTTTTGGTGAATTTTCACAGAATTTATACTGGTTATAATTGTTGGTAACTCAGAGCCATAAAACGATACAATTTAATCATCTAGAATCAAGTTAAAATTTCGTATGCAATCAATATTTAATTAAAAGACATTTTAATGAAATAAAAATTTTGAAAATAATAATTTATAAATATATTTTGGATGAAAACAGCTTAGTGCTGCAGTAAAATAAATCACATGTTTTCCAATCGAAATGTGTATCGGCTTTTAAGTCAAAAAGGTGTTTTGTAAAATATTTTTCTGTCAATTTTCAAATTTAGCTTAGTGTTATATAACATTACGAACTGGCCTCAAATTAATGAAAAACTCGCACCAACACGTAGTCCGTTTTCTGAAGTGTGACATTTCCTATTATTAATTTATGAAAGTGGTATAATTTTGGCGACTATCACCTACATTTTAAACAAAAATCCATTTTTTTTTATTAATATTATTATTATTTAAATGATGTGCTAAGGGGTTAAAGGATATCAGTGTATTAGTTTTTATCGAAGAGTTATGATGTTTTTATTTTCCTGTTACTTTTAATTAATATAAAACGAAACCATGTTTACATTTTACTATATATATATGTGTGTGTGTGTGCGTGTGTGTGTGTGTAAGTAAATAAAAAAAACTTTGTTTTTCCTTTTTTAATTCACTTTTCTTTTTTTGAAAATAATAATATTTTTCTACATTTTTTTCACTAATTTTATATAAATTTTCTCTTTACTTTTTTTTATAAAATAATTAAATTAAATTTTCTACTTAAATTTATCTAAATATATTTTTAACAGCTAAATAGAATATGTTGATCTGTCATTTGTCTAGCTATAAAAATTCGTTATTATTCCTCTCAGTTAGTTGTTATTTTTGAGTATGTTCGTATGAATTGTGGCAATAAGACTCGCGAAGTTTTATTGCCACAATTCATACGAACATGCTCAAATATGTTCACGTGAATTGTGTTCATATTTTGACATAAGATGTCAAAATATTAATTGTGTTAATATTTTGACATAAGATGTCAAAGAGGAATTATAAAAATTATTTTAATTAAACTCGAACGTCTTAATATAATTATTACGTGATAAACTAACTCACTGACAGACAATATATTCTCACAATTTTTTTTTTTATGTTTTTGGCAGTTTAAAAAAATTAAATTCAAATTTAAAATTCAAAACAAAAAAAACTATTATTTTAAATAATTAAATTAAATTAATTTTGTATATTTTTATTACAACAAAAAAAAAAAAAAAAAAAGATATACATTACAGAACTGTCCACCATGGATTAATGTTGAATTCACTGACATATGGCAATGATAAATTTTCTCCACAATATGCACAGGTGTTAATACAAAAAACAAAAAAAAAAAACAAAATTTATAAAATTATTATGCAAAAAAAATTAATTTAACACTTAACCGACCGGCGATATTTTTGTTTACTTTAACAATGTTTTGTTAATTGGTCCGGTTTGCCATAAAACTTAGTATATGCTATCCGTCGTTAAATGAAATTTTGAATACAAAAAATTTTTAATATCTTCGTGAAAAAATTACGATAACGATTTGATTTTGTCGTATGCTGTTTCATCCTAAAATAAATTTACTTTACAAAGATAAAAGTTAAGAAAATTTTTCAGTTTAAAAAATTTTTTTTCGCTAATAAAATAATTTTCAAAAATATTATTTCACGACAGAATTTTGTCATTTTTGATCAATTTTTTCGGTTCTAATTCGTCAATTTCCTTTTTTTTTTTATATAATTTTTCAATACTACTTAATGTTTTCTTCTCCATAAAACTTTTTCACAACTTTTTAACGATAGTTTTTTCACGACCAGCGAAAATTTCATTTCACGGCGGTACAATAACTACAAGAATAAAAAAAAAAACACAATTATATGTTGGCGGGAATGTTAAGTGTTAATAAAAATTATAATTTATTAAAAAAAAAAAACAAATAAAAATTATTATAATTAATTATAGAATTTATGGTCATGTCCAACATTCAATTTAGACGAATCAATAAACATTATCAACAAATACAGTGCAACAGTAGCTACAGTTTTTTTAAATAAAATTTATTAAATTTATCAAATTTGTATAAAATATTAAATACAGAAAGATAAATGGATTACGATCATAGGTATATTTAATTTTTTTAATAAAATCTTTAACAATTAACAATTAAGAATTTATATATATATATGCTTGTTCAGTTTCCAATATCATTTAATGATGCCTAATAGTATTTTTGATTGGTTTTGGGTTTCCGTATAGTATTCTTCCATCAATTTATCCTTCAAACTAAATCAATTTATTCCATCACCTTAATGAATTTTATGAGATTGGCGAGATTGAGATTTGCCAGATTGATTTCTATCTACCTTTAAATGTTAATCTAGAAACTAACACTACAAATTACGGAATCTGGGGTTTTTTTCTATGTTGTCAAATTCCGAGGAAAAGTGGTAAAGAGATTTATTTTTTATTATTTCGGTATCCTTTACACGGTAAGATTAAAAATATCGTCCTATAATAGGTACAGCATATTATCATAGTCCTAGTCCTAATTCAAAGAACTTTCTGGGGGGGGGTGTTTTATTTCTAGTTCTGCTCTTGATTTACAATAATTACTAAATTTTATATTTTCTAATTTAATTTTTATTTCTCATCAAATATAATTACAGATTATATAATTCAAATGGAGAATTATTTTTTAAACAACACCAACATCAATCCATCATCAATACGAAAACAAAAAAAAAAATATTTATGATATCAATGAGAAATGATTAAAAAATTGATGTTAAGAATAAATAGTATCATCATCATCAAGCAATCATCAATTAAGTTAATTATTAAACTGATTTTTACAAATTAAAAAAACAATGAAAATCAAATAATAATAATATTTAATAATTAATTTAAATCAATCAAATTTTTGACAGAAAATTTATTTAACAAAAAAAAAAAAATAACATCACCAACATATAATTAAAACCTTAATTATGGTTTAAACATAATAAATCTTAAAACCATAAAATCTTAAATAAATAAAATTATGTTGTTTATGTTTTTGTAATTTTCTTTAACACTTTGGTGGCCACAAACACTTTTTTTATGCTTTATTCAAACTGATTAAATAATAATAATTTTATCGCGTCCCAGCCACAGAATCTTAACATTATCCAAAACTAGTCTTCTTCGTCAAGGGCGCAACAGCCCCAAATCGAGCTTAATGCCATTAAGAGTTTCTAAACCTACTAATTTTATATGGATTCCGAACCATTAATTTCTTTATAGTAAAGAAACTTTTTAATTGGAATAAGCTAAATGGCTTTTATTAAGTGAGACATTTGTTGTTTAAGCAAATGGCCTCGACCGTTTAGCATTTTTTCCAGTCTTAAATTACATTTTTATTCTAAATTTTATTACTGGTACTCATTTAATGGTGATTAAACTTAGACCAACATCGATTACTCGGACAGAAGTTGAACCCAGTACCTAAATGGATCACAGCTTAGCACACTATTATAAATATGGTACAGTTTGACATGTCTAATTCCACAATATAATTATGATCCATTTAATAGAACATAATTTAAAAAAATTTGAAATTTTCAAATTTAAGGAATTTAATGTTCAATTGAACAAGTAAAATTTTGAAATCATTATAGGTTATTGTTTTTTAGACGTGTTTTTCTTTTTTTTTAAACGCATATTACACCACCTACCGGATAATCTTAAAATTAATTATCGAATAACAAGTTTTATTTTTTTTTCAAATTTTGAAATATTTAGGTGGTTTCATGTAATATTTTTTATATTTTATGCTAAAATCATAAAATTAAATTGTTTAAACATAGACACATCAAAATTCTATAACCAGCACATAAAAAAAAATTTGAATCATAAAGCATAAAGACTAAATTTAAATATTATAAATAAGTGAGCCGCGAAAGTGTTAAGAAATTAATTTTTTTTATGTTGCAATAATTATTGTCTCTATACATTTTATGTATATATATAAAAAATAAGTATGCTTTTACATAAAATAAGCATAAAAAATAAAAAAAAATGAAATTAACATAAATTATTTTAAGCTAAAAAATTCAATTAAATTTTAAATTCATATTAAAAAAAAAAAAAACACCTAATAAATTTTAAAGATATTTACATAATTTTTTTTTTTTTTTTATGTAATCTGGGTTAATATATGCCTGTGTACATAATCATAAAAAAAAAAATATATATATAAAAAAAAACATAAAAATTATTAATAATAAATAATATAAAAAACAAAAATATGTAAAATAAATTAACATAAATTTATACTAAAATAATTTACATAAAAAAAAAAACAAACAAATATCACACTTTTTTTTTTTTTTTGCGGTTCCCGGTATTATTAGACTCCGGTTTCCGGTATTAGTTCCGGTTCCCGGTATTATTAGGCTCCATTTTAAAACACCCAGTTTTACATTCCATCTATATTCCAACGTAACACCAGCTGTCATATTATTTATTAATTGTTAAAATCCAACCAAAGAGGGCATTTTTAAATCTTAAAGCTTAGTATGCTATCCGTCGTTAAATGAAATTTTGAATACAAAAAATTTTTAATATCTTCGTGAAAAAATTACGATAACGATTTGATTTTGTCGTATGCTGTTTCATCCTAAAATAAATTTACTTTACAAAGATAAAAGTTAAGAAAATTTTTCAGTTTAAAAAATTTTTTTTCGCAAATAAAATAATTTTCAAATATATTATTTCACGGCAGAATTTTGTCATTTTTGATCAATTTTTTTTTTTTGGTTGGTTTGATTGTTCGGTTCTAATTCGTCAATTTCCTTTTTTTTTTATATAATTTTTCAATACTACTTAATGTTTTCTTCTCCATAAAACTTTTTCACAACTTTTTAACGATAGTTTTTTCACGAGCAGGGAAAATTTCATTTTACGACAGCTTTAGTGTAAAATGAAACTTATATAAATAATTTTTCATTGAGGAAAATTTGTTTCGTATTCGTTGTAACGGGTTTTGGTTTTTTTTTTTTTTGGTTTTTCCAGTACCAATAAACGGGGACATCAATCATCATTCGTCAATAAAATGTAAATGGAAAACTGTATAGTAGGTTTTTTTTTTATAGGACAAACTCCATTTTCAATAAAACACATATTTTTCTGAATAACACATTATTTTTTTTCAAAGTTCGAAAATTCGTAGGAAAATATGTTAGCCTGACACTTGATAGAAATTATATTAATTATTTTTCGTGATGCAGGAATTATTTTAATATACAAATTAACACGTCTATAACATATTTATACTTTGGTGTTATGGTTAATAGTAAATTAACCAAACAAAAATATATCATTTTAAATGAGTCCAAAAGTTTTTTTTTTTAAAATTCTTAATAAAATAACTAATACATAAAAAAAAACTATAAATTAGTAATTAAAAAATTATTTTAATAAAAATTATTTAATAAAATTAGATTTTTAAGATAAAAAAAAAAAAAAAAACAAAACAAAGAAATTATAAAACAAAAAATATTTTAAAAATTAAAAATTTTCTAAAATAATTATCTACAAAAAAAATAAAACTCAATTTAACCCTTTCGCTGCTCTAAACGTATATACTCATAAAACAAAAAAAAATAAAATGTGTGCCCCAATACGGTTCAGTCGTGTATTTTCGCGTCTTGTTGAAATATATTCCCACACAGACCATAAAATCTCAAAATGTGTTGTGCAGCGAAAAGGTTAATTAACCAAAAAAAAAAAATCCGAATATATTTCTTAAAAATTATTTGTAATTTTTCCAATACATAATATCTACATTAATTACAAGAAAGAAATTTTCAACCAGAGTGTAAATTGTCATGTTGTTTTCTACGAGTAGTTTTGCTGATTCGTCAAAAATCAAAATTTGTACAAAAGATTCAGTTGTCATATTTTTTTTTTTTTGACAAAGTCACCGCAGAAAGAATTTTAATAATTTTTCTTCGAAAATGTCAAAAAAAAAAATGCAGATTTGACCAACATCAATAAATTTATCTTCAAACAGTTTGCTCTTAAATCCATAAATAATTATGTAATTCATTTTACGTTTATCGTGATACAACTTCAGAAGACGGACTACGTGTTGGTGCCAATTTTTCATTTTTCCGATCATTAATTTGTTCGAAATGGTATTTAACACTAAGCTAAATTTGAAAATTGACAGAAAAATATTTTACAAAACACCTTTTTGACTTAAAAGCCGATACACATTTCGATTGGAAAACATGTGATTTATTTTACTGCAGCACTAAGCTGTTTTCATCCAAAATATATTTATAAATTATTATTTTCAAATTTTTTATTTCATTAAAATGTCTTTTAATTAAATATTGATTGCATACGAAATTTTAACTTGATTCTAGATGATTAAATTGTACCGTTTTATGGCTCTGAGTTACCAACAATTATAACCAGTATAAATTCTGTGAAAATTCACCAAAAACATAATAATTAATTTTTGACATTTTCAAAATAAACCCAGACTTCAACTGATAAATAGTAAATTTTTTCAGAAAATAAGAAATTTTACTTTTTACCAAAATAAAAATTTCTCGTCTTTTGCGGAAAATTTGAAAATTCACTTTTTACCAGTCAAAAGTCACAACAAAATTTAAAATGTCAAAAATTTTCATAGAATTTATTAAATATTTTACGTTTATTTAGAAATTTGTCACAAAAAGGTATAATTTTTTGTAAGAATTTTCCTAAAATTTATTTAATTTGGAAACATTTGTTTTGTTTTTTTTTTGTTTTTAGGGAAATTCGATTCATTTACTTCACCAAAAAACCAAGTTTTTCTTAATATCAAGGAAAAACATGATAATTTTAATTTATTATAAAATTTACAGATAAACAAAAAAATATTTTCTGGAAAACTTTTAAGTGTAATATATAATTTTTTAGGCCATTCCCTTACTCACCCTCCCATTTTCCTAATCAACTCCTCCCTTAACCATATTAAAATTTATAATTAATTTTTTTTTAAATTAATTATTTTATTTTAATAAATATTTTGTATATAAATTAAAATTAATCCCAAAATAACAAAAAAAATAAATAAATCATTTCGTGATATTTGAAAAAAAAAAAAAACTATGTATTTAATATAATAATTAAAATTAATAATTTAATTAATATTACATAATTATAGGAGGAAAAAAAAATCTATGTGGTGCTTAAAATTATTTATGTTTAATTATTTATTGTAAATTTTTATAATTCTTAATTCTATATATTTTCCGCCCTGCGTCTTAATATTTAATCTTCCACCCACAAAAAAAAAAACAACCATCCCCCACATCCTCCTCTCCCACACAATAAATATTATTGTTATAGGTAATAATGTTTTTACTTTCAAATTTCCTTCTTCAGTTTGTTTTTTTTAACCCATATATGCCTATTGAGTGTTGTTATCTACCAAAAAAAAAAAAAAAAAAACCAATAATTTTTTTTTTTCGTGTATACTTTTAAAATCACAACAAATTTTTTTTTATATCATTCAATTTATATATGTGAATGTATATTTGTTTGTATGTGTGTATGTGTTTGTGTGTTAAATTGAACTAATAAGATATGAAAGGGTTAAGAACTATATTACTAATTCATTATTAGTAATCCATTATTGGTCTATATTATTTATTATGGTAACCGGGTATAAATGTAATAAAATTCACAAATAAAATTAATAATAAAACAATTATTTTCGTTCCGGTATAACGTTACTCTTAAGAGTTACTCTTAGGTATAAAAAATATTTAAGCAATAAATTTATAATAAAATTTCCGTTTTTTTTTTTTTTTCCAAAAATACTAAAATTCCACATAAAAATAATTAAAGTTAAAAAAAAAAACTAAATTACAAAAAATAAAAAATTTAAAATTTTAATATTTTAATCCATAAAAAAATGAAAAAATTATTATAGTAATAATAATAAAAAAAAAAAATATCAAATTAAATTTAATTTATTTAAATATTTATTAGATAATTTATTTATCATAAATATTTTTACTAAAAATATGTAATAAGTCAAATTAAATTATAGTCAAAAATTAAAAACTAAAAAAATAAAAAAATAAAAATAAAATAAAATTTTGAAAAATATTTAAAAAAAATAAATAAATTGAATTTTATTTATATTTTTCCTTTAACCCATTTAGTCCTTTAACCCATTGAGAAGCCGACATCGACTGGTAATTTTATTTTAAACAAAACAGAAATATTTATAACTTCAATTCTTTATTGTAATTATTGTTCAGGTGGGAATATTTAAACCAAAAAATTTCAAAATTTTTAATATTCCAGGGTAGGAGTTTATGGATCGCAAAATATTTAAATTATAAAATTATAACAAATAAAAATACATACATATATTATATATTTAAATATTTGTAATATTAAAATATTAATTAGCGAAATTTTACAAAACCTAAGGTAAATTAATACATAAATCCAGAAATTTTAATCGTTTTTTTTTAATCGCCAAAACAAATTGATATATTTGTTCACTAAAATATCATTTTCCCCATCATGTCTAAATTTATGCAATATATGATAGTATATATATATTTTGAAAATACTTAAAAAAAAAAACCACCACCAGCAACTATGAAATATATGCACCTAAGAATATGTTATAAGACAATAAGCACCTAAGAATATACAAAAAAAAAATCGCCACAAACATATATTATATATATATATATATATAAATACATATTTTATAATAAAGCAACTGACATCACAAATATGAAATATCATTTAATAAACAGAATTACCGTAAAATGTTGATCCGCTGTTATCCACATTCGTATAAGAAAACGAAGTTATCATTAACAGTTCAGTTTTTTTTTTGCTAACAGATGGAAATATTATCAAGTATAACTTAATTTTTATTGCCATCTATTGACAAGAACTAAATTTTTATGACAGAGTAAATTAAAAACAAAAAAAAAATAATACTAGAGTTAAACTCGACGGCGTCCCAACGGCGTCCATTTAATTTAAGTAGTTAAACTAAACGTCGTTCATTTTAACTCCAGTTGCATGATTTTTTATATAAAATTTTATTAACTCTCACTAATTCAATTAATTGTTCCTCAACAGTCATAATTTTTTAATTGATTTCATAAACACAAACTTTTAAATTATGATTTAATTTCTGACATTAAACATATGATTTCAAAATATCATTTGACGCCGTTAAAAGTAGAAATGAATTCAATTTTTTTAGGAACGTCTGTTGACCACCATTGAGTTTATATGATTCTATATATAGTTTCATATATTTTAACTTTTTTCACAGAATGAACGCTGTCTGAACGTCGGCGAGTTTAATTCAAAAATATCAAAAAATATTATATTTCAAAAAAAAGTAAGGGTCATGAAGACAACAAATATATTTGTATAAATATACTGAAGATTTTTATACACTTTATTTCTGATCGTGGTGATAATCTGTGCCCTAAAGCCAAAAATTAATCAATTAATTAAGAAACTCTATAAGAATATTATGGGTTTTGTTGTAAAATTAAATTAAATTAAATTAAATATTTTTAAAAGTAATAAGCAATAAGATTTAATAAAATTAAATTAAAAAAAAAAATTATTATTCACTGACCTTTTAAAGTTTGGACGATAAAAAAATAATCCTTTTTATGGTAAATCCAAAAATTACTTTTAAAAAAACACTTTTTTTTATACACATTTTTATTATTTAAAAAAAAAATAATCACCACATTTTATTAAATATTGAATTGCCACTTTCTCACCACAAACACAATTTTTTTTTTTTTTAATTCCACTAAGGATTTTTTTTTTGCTTAATCATTTAAAAAAGAGAAGTAAACAATAAAAAAAAAAAGGATGGTAATCACTTTTTCATTAGAACACTTTTTCATATCTTTTATAATAGCATTTTCACGGTTAAATTTTAATATACCAACGTAATCACTATGATATTCAATAATTTAATATATTTATTTCTATTTTTAACATAAATTTATTTTACACTTTACACTTATTCACCGGAAATTTTAATTATGATTTTTTTAGAATTGCGGAACAACATTTCCTTTTCATACAACCAAAAAAAATAACTGTAAAAGTGACTGCAAGATCAAAAAAAAAAAATTGTGGTGATTATTAGTTAGATCCATCTGCTGAATTCCATCTGTTGAATTAAATATGAAACATCAGTTGTTTGCGGGTGTGTCATATTTAATTCAATAGATGGAAGCACCAAATGTTTTGATTTTATTTCGTTTACTTTGAATTTTATAATATGAAATTGATATAATTTCGGTGAAGTTAAAACGAAAATTAATTCTATACATTTACATCACACATTTTATTAAATTTTGAATTACAATTTCCACTTTCTCACCACAGACACAAATCTTTTATTTTTTTCACTAAGAATTTATTTTTTTTTTGACCATTTAAAAAGAGAAGTAAACAAGAAAAAAAAGGATGGCATCATTTTTTCATTAGAACACTTTTTTTTTTAATAGTAAAAATATTTTTCTATTTTCACGGGTAAATTTTAATATACCAACATAATTACTATGATATTTAGTAATTTAATATATTTATTTCTATTTTTAACATAAATTTATTTTACACTTTACACTTATTCATCGGAAATTTTAATGATTTTTTTTATATTTGCGGAGAACGTTTCTTTTTCATACAACCCGAAAAATAACCGTAAAACTGACTGAAAAATAAAAAAAAAATTTGTGGTGATTTGCTGTTTTTTTTTTTTTGAGTTTCGGTTGTAGGCTTATTCTTCTCGCACAATTTTTTTTTTTCCAACAATTCTTCTTAATTTAATTCTTCTGCCACAATTCTCGTTAGCCAAATGTTCTCCCACAATTATTCTCAATTAAATTTATCTATGATTATGGTTCATACAACAAAAATATATATTTGTGTATATATGTACAGTATATATAAATTATCTATACCGTTTTTTTTGTTAAATTCAACGTTTTTGAAACCAAACTTAGCACTGTTAACGGTAAATTGTATTGAAAAATGTATTGATTTGTATTGTGTAGAGATATCATTTTAACGTAATGAGAAGAATTTGAGAAGAATTTAAGAAAAATTGTGCGAAAAGATTTGTGCTGGGAAGAATTGTGTGAGAAGAAATGCCTGAAGCAAATTCGTGGAAGCAAATTGTGCGAGAAGAATCAGACGGTTACCTGGTATTCCATATTTTGGTGTTTCAAATTTGGTGTTTTATATTTAATTCAAAAGATGGAAGCACAAAATGTTTTTTTATATTTGTTTAGATTTTGAATTTAATATTTAAAATTAGCCGATTTACACTTGTATGCAGTACATGTCAACAGTACATCACTTCTAGTTCATACTTGTACTTACGAACTGTTGTAACTCTTGAATATATAGCGTAAAATATTCAATTTATTATTACGAATTGTATATTAAAATAAAAAAATCTGAATTCAACTCAATGCAACACAAATAAAATTAGTATATGGCCTAGACGGTGTGAAAGGAAGACTACAAAGTGCAGCATAAATGCAAGCTTGAACGTACAGAATGAATTGGAATATATTTAACAAAGATTGAATCTACCTTTTCTTTTTGGAAAAAGCCGAATTTAAATTAACCATCTAACTTTACTTAGCACTTAGCGTCATGCAAACAGAGATTGTGGTCTTATTTAGTTATAGGCTAATGGTTCAGATAGTCTCACAGTTTGCGCTGTTACAGTTGACGGTTAGAAGTCTCTCCGTTTGCGTCTGAAAACGATTTTGAGTAGGCAAATTGAAATATCATAAATAATAACAAATATATTTCAATTATTTATGGCATTATTTAGGTTTAATCTTTTATTTATATTTGAAAACAACATTTTTCGATATGGTTATGAAAAGTTGAACTAGAATGAACTTTACTGCATTTCGGACGTTCCAGACGTTATGAGAACGGCGAGTTTGTCTGCTGTCATATATTTCTATAGATTTCAACTTTTTTCTGATATTCCAATACGGCAACAGCGCAGACATCTGCAAAGGCACTTCTATGTCGTCTTGAGTACATTACCAAAAACAATCGAAAAAAATAGAAGACAGTTCCGTCTGCCTCCTTTTTTTTTGGGAGTATATAGCAGAAGTAAAAGAGAATTGATGCCAAATTTGTCAGTACCTTATTTGAAACAATTTATATCTGTCGGATTTTAATCATTTTTCAAATTAAAAAATTCAATATTAAAATTTTGTAAGAGAATAAAACGTAAGTACAAATTTCTGAACTTACATTCTTACAAACTCATATCCTTGTTGGTTTTGACGTTTTTTTTTGACACTAAATTAACTTTGTGTATTGTACGTTAGTTTCAATTCAACTCTAATCCCATTTCTCCTCATATTCAGTCAATGAGTTGAAATTGAGTTCGAATGCAGTTCAACAAAAAGTAATAAAATGTGAACTAAGTACCCATTTTCATGGAAGTTAATTTGAGTTTAACTTGATTTTCATTGGAATTGAGTTATAATTGATTTGGAATTAACAGAAATTTAACTCCCGAACAGACAATATTAAATGAAGTTTTAACTCGAGTTCACCTCGTCATGTTATCATTTCACACAATTGAATTGGACTCATAGTTGGATCGTTCATAGTTGAATCGTTCATCGATTGACTCATAGTTGAATCGTTCATCGAATTTTTTCGAATTGATAAAACTAAAATAATATCAATTCAATCCATTCCATGAACGCTACTTTGAATATAACTCAACTCGTCATTGAAACATAGAAATTAGTCAGATTAATCAGATTTTAGTGTGAAAACAGAAATCTGATCGATCTTAAATAAGAAACATAAACATAATTCAATTAAAACAAATAAGAAACAAATTTACCCCTTTCACTTCACTTTTTAACTTGGCAGTCAATTTCTGTTCGCATTTATGCAAATCAGTTTAACTCAACTCGCCATTGAAACATAGAAATATAGTTAGATCGTGAACAACGACATTTGAATCATTAAAAAATCAATATGTAAATTAAAAAACGCGCCAAGTAAATCATTTACATTAAAATCATTAATATTTAATTCGAGTTCGAATTAAATATTAATGAAATAACCTAAATATTAAATTCCTAAATATTTAATTCGAGTTCGACTCAGTTATTTGTATACATAGCATATATAGTCAAATTGTCATATTGTGGCTGAAATTGGCATATTGTCAGATTGTGGCTGAAATTGGCATATTATACTATTTATTGTTTTTTTTTTCTTGTGTATAAATGGCAGTACTAAAATAGGATTCGGTTTTGCTATAAACACGGTAGTGAATTCTCAATTGCGAAGAAAATCTATATATATATATATATATATAAAAAAAAAAATTATTTTTTTTTTACTCTGCAAAAGGACATTTTTTTTTTTTTCGAAATTAAAATTTTTTTTTGGTTTTTTTTTTAATATTTTAGAATTGAAATTATTTAAAAAATATTCGAATAATATTTTTATTACACTAAATTAAAAAAAATATATAAAGTAAGGAAAAAAAAAGTAGTATATATATATATATGTATGTGTGTATATTTTAGTGTATTTTTTTGTCTCCTTTTCTAAAAGGAAGAAAATTAATTTTTTTTTTTTTTTTTTTGTGGAACGGAACACAGACAGGAAAATATGAATATGAAAATACAAAATGGACATTCAATAGTATATTAAAAATTTTGGTGTTTTCTTTTATTTGGTGTTTGTTGTTTTTTTTTCAATGTTTTTTTTTATGTTTTGTCGCGATATGTAAAAAAAAAAAAAAATCTTAAAAAAAAAATTTCAAACAAAAAAGATTTTATGTTAAAAAATTCAATTTAAAATTATTTTGTATATAAAATAAAATAATAAGGAAAAGAGAAAATTTAAATTGAATTTTGTGAAAATAAAAAAAATTAAAAAATGTTTTAACTGCTGTACAGGTCAATGAAATTTGTGTATGGTGTAACATTGTTGCAGCAACATCAAAGTGTTTTTTTTTTTTTTTGTTTTTTGTTTATGGTGGGTGAATATTCTTTAATTACACACATATTTGTAAAGTTA
This sequence comes from Empis livida, assembly GCA_963932195.1. NCBI lineage: Eukaryota > Metazoa > Arthropoda > Insecta > Diptera > Empididae > Empis > Empis livida. The sequence continues at coordinate 92,507 of CAWVQG010000033.1, forward strand.
ATTAATTTAAAATTATATTAAATAATTAATTTAAAAATTTAATTTACTGTTGATAATATTTAATTTTTAATTTTTAAATTTAAATTTAATTTTTTGGATTGGCAAGCATTGTTGCCGTATAAATTATATTTTTCTACTTTTTTTTGTGTATCTATAGTTTTTTTTATTTTTTTTTATTCCAAATAATACAGTGAAGTATCATTATAACGAACTGTTAAATATATATTGAATTGCAATTTTTTTTATTTAATGTTTTTTTAATTTTTAATCTCGATTTGGTCAAAGAAATTTTAAATAGAACTCCAAAGTAAACAAAATGTCAAAGAAAAAAAACATTGTTTTAAGGACACCGTCATAAAATTTTGTAAACATAAAAAGTTCAAAGTTTAACGTAAGAGACTTTTACTAATTATCAAATTATATACGTAAAAGTTATACAATTAATTTAAATTTTAAATCTATAAATTATATTTGAATGTAATTGGCGGCCCTGTAAAATTTAATAACTACAACAAATTTTTTTATAATAACATAAAAACTATGTTTCTTGTAGATTGATCTGATTCTTGTTAATTTGAAATCAGATTAATCTGCTTCTATGAGAAATAAAAATTAAATTTCAAATTTTACAGATTTAAAAGATTTTCTGGATAGTGGAGAATAAAATAACCTCTTATATTTTATTGATGATCGATTAAAATCCACAAAAAAAAACAAGAATTAAATAAAACTTCTGATTTATAATCACAAAAATAAACAAGAAGTGGAAAGAAAATTTCTGATCCACAAAATTACAAACTGAATATAATCTGTAAATGAAAAAACCGCATTCAAATTGATCAGATTTCACTGAGCTGATAATAAGATACGGATTTCAGATTCAAAAAAAAATTAATCAAATTGATCCTGATCAAAAATAAGAAAGACTGTTGAAATCAAGATTAAAAATACACAAAATTAATTGTTTGACATATCATTTTGTTCTCTTTAATGAGACTCCACTATATATATTGTCGCTATGCTGCCAAAAAAAAAAAATGTTCCAACTCCATGAAATGAAAATATGAATATATATGTATGTATAAAGATAAATTTTTGGGGTTTTCAAAAAAAAAATAAATAATTTTACACTTATAAGAAACTCGTGTTGAATTTTAGTGCAATTATAAAAAAAATTAAATATGATTTAGTAAAGGTGAACTTAAGCAATTTTGGTTTTTGCTGCACACCATATCGTCGGTCTATATATTTATATATATACATATATTTATATATATATATAAACCGGTTAAAAATTTTAATATCAAAAAATTTTTTTCTGTATATTTTAGAAATCTTATTGGTACAAAATTCGAAAAAGGATATTTTATATATACATAAAAATCATAAACGCAATTTTATGAATTATACTATCTGGAAATACAAAAACAAAATACTATAAATAGTATTTAATTTTAAATAAATGAATTAAATCTCAACATCAATTTTATGCTTAGCTTAGATATTTTGTTTTGGTTTTTTTTTTTTTTTCATTTCTTATTCTAAATGCATATGAAATATTGCAACATCTCTCAGTGCCCAAAAAAAAAAATTGAATCTCTTATGTATAATATGATCCAGGTCATAAAAAGAACTTATATTCCATACTATTATACATAAAAAATTATAGAAAAATTAAAAATACCACAAAAAAAACTTTAAAAATTTGTTATGTTTAATTTATTAAGTTTTTTTTTCTATATTTTTCTTATTTCATTTAAATCAAAAATAATTTAATTTTTTTGGTTTTTTATGAAAATTTAATTTTATAAGAATATTTCAATTTTATTTTTTTTAAATATTCTTATAAAATTAAATTTTCATAAAGAAACCAAAAAAACATTTGGTTTTTTATGAAAAGTTACAGTTTTTTTTTTTTGTCAATAACATAAAATTTTTTGACCCATCATAAATCATATTTTGTTTAATAATAAATATTGAGGTCAAAATGTATGTTTGTATCATTTAAGTATTTTGTATATTAATTTTAATTGCATATTTTTTTTCTAAAATTTACTTTATGAAAACTACCTAAAAATATGCAATAACTCTAATATATATATATATATATTTTTATTACGTTTAAAAATTTTATTAAATCATAGACATATGTTGAAAGAATGTATTAAGTGATATTTTTTTAAAAAGAATGTAATGTTAACAGGATACGATTAAAAAGCTAGTTACAGTATACTTGTTATATACTGTTAATATTCAGTGTAACGAGAATAATAGTAAATACTAAATACAATTGACAACCATCTTAGATAACTTGTAATAAAAATTAATTTGTAAATACAACTTTATAGGGGATAGTGTAATTATGAAACAAAATAATCGCTCCGTGTAGTTAATAATTTTACATATATATGTATTGCGAAATAATATACTGAAATTTTTTTTTTTGTAGACTATAGATTATGTATTTAGTAATAAACACTATAATATTTTCTTATAGAATCATGAAAACTGAATAATTGCACTTTAATCCAAACTATGTTAAAAAATTGCATTTGGAAAAAAATTGTTTTGGTGTTTTTTCATTGTCGCTTAATACATTCTTCCGGGAATGTATCGAAATATTCACAACATTTTTATATGTATATATATATATATATATATATATATATATATATATATATATATATATATATATATATATATATATAAATATATATTATATATATAATAAATAATTGAAGAGTGAGCTTCAAGAATGAAGGTGTTGTGTGTTGTGTTAAGTGACATTTTAGTAAAATAAAAAATTTTTAAAATATTATTATTGACAAACTTGAAATATTTTTAAATTGCATTTAAAATGAAAACTTTATTTTACGGTGTTCTTCTTTAAAAAAAAAAAACTTTATAAAAGAAATATTAATATTTTAATATATTGTATATTTTTAGGTGTTAAATTATTTTAACAAAAAACATTCACATATTTATAAAGTATACTAAAAGATATAATGTAAACGTTAAAATGTCAATTAACATGTTCACTTATATATTTATTCTGATTATTATATCTTAATTTTGTTTTTTTTTTTTTTTTAATTTTAATAATTTCCTAAATTTCTTATTTTCTTTTCTATTTTCCAGATTTTTTTTTTTATGAGAAAAAAAAACAACATTGTTTTTTTTTTATGTTTTTTTTCTATGTTTGTTTGTTTGTTTGTTGGAAGAAAAAATCATTTATAACATAAAAAAATATAAAAATGAAGAAAAAAACAAGAAACATGAAATAAAATATGAAATATGAAAATTCGTAATAATAAATACAAAAAAAATTATATACACAAAAAAGGCCAAGAATAATGTGCGCAGTGCCTAAGAAAATAAATTAAAATAAAAAATAAAAAAATATAAAGAAAAATACAAAAAAACAAAAAAAAAAAACAAAAAAAAGTAAAAGAAAATTAATTGATCATAAAAAAAAAAAATAATGTCGATTAAAATAAGCTGTGATCAAGAAAAATCAACTTCATTATTTTCAATTAGTTTAAGTCCTAGACGTGATATAGCTAAAAAACGTTTAAAACTAAAAAAGTATTTTAATAAATTAAAAAAAGAAACAACAATAACTTCGATTATGATAACAACAACAAGAACAACAGCTGAAACAACAACAATAAAATCGACATCATCCCAACTTTATAAAATTAATAATAATAATAATAATAATAGTATAAATTTAAAATCTATAAAAATTAATAAAAATCAATTAACTAAAATAACAGATAATAGTAAATTTAATAGTTTAAATAATAATAATAATTATAATATAATTATATACTTTTTATTTCATATAATTTTATTATTATTATTTAATACCATTCATTTTGTGAGGCCAACAAATGCCTTACTAATTGTTGAACCCACCTCATTATCTGATGGTATATTATTAGTTTCAAATTCTGAACAAGATATTATTAGTAATACCGGTACTAAATTAACTAGTAATAATAATAATAATAATAATTTGAGAAATAGTAATGGTAATAATAATATTGGATTAATTGGTAATGGAGGTGGAACTGGTAGTAGTAACAGTAATACTAATGGACATTATCTAGATAAATTAGATAATTTGGAAAGAAGTCTTGCTGCTGTATTAATTAAAGTTGCATATGGTACAACATCAACTACAAAACGTAGTATACCAGATAATAGTTATATACCAAGTTTAACAACAATAGCAACACCACCTTTAACAACATTAAGGTAAATTAATTAAATTATTTTTAATATATATATAAATAGTTTTTAGAAATAATCAGAATTTATTAATATATCACATTTTATTTATACAAATTAATTTTTTTTAATGTATCATAATATAACAAGCATACTTTAATTTTTTTTTTTTAATTTCATATGATAGTTCACTGTATATTTGCAGACAATGAACTACCATATCATCATTAACATTACTATGTATTGCGAATAATTTTTTTTTTTTTGCTGTTTACTATTTGGACATTTTCCATATTTCTTAGAGTATTGATTTTTACTAATTAATCTTTTACTGATTATTCAATTATATATAATTTAAAATCAAACATTTCCTGGTAAAATTATCAAAAAGGTTTATATAGTTAAATAAATCGGTAATTTTAATATATTTTTTTTGGTTAAATTAAATATCAAAATTAACAATCGGGACTTTAATCTTTGTATTATTATTTATGCAATATCATTGCAACTTAACATAAAAAATTTTTGGTTCTGTCGACATATACTATAATGCTTAGTCCTCTAATTTATAGTTTGTGTATTCTTATATGTGCTCTCAAAAATTAATGTATTTGTTTTTCATTATTCTTTGGCATATAGCAATCGCAATGCCAATAAAAGATACGATTATCTCAAAAAACTTAAATTTTGAATTAATTATATTGAATAATTAAACTTTACATTTTGCTCAGGCACAGATTTAACTAGGTTCAAATCTGGCCAAAAAATTAAGATTGTAATATCTAAAGTATTTTGATTTAATTTTAACCATTACTATTAAGTAGAAATGTAGCCCTATCGTTTTAAACCAAATGCTTGAAAACTAAATGTGTATTAAAAATATTGCATTTTATGATTGGAGAAGATTTTATGCTTATATTTCTATTAAAACTTAATATCAAAAAACTGTTTAATATTTCCCATATAAAAATTTAATCAACTTTAACCTCATTTTTCTCAATACGAATTTTACAAAAAAAATAATTAACTTTTCTTCAATAATAATACTAAATTTCGAAATTTCATATTCTCGACTTTCTGAATAATTACGTTATCGATTTTTTAAATTACAATTTTAAAAATTACTACTATAACAGTTTACACAAATAATAATATGTAATAAAATGACTGTTTTATTTTATTGAAAAAAAAAAAAGATATTCCGAAAAATCACCACATCAACAACAAATAAATTTACATCATCGAAATTACGAATTAGATTTGGAAAGAGATCATGCACTGCCAACATCAGCACCAAATGCTGATATATTAAAAAGCAACAGTAATCCAACATATCCAAATCCAAATCGTCATCATAATCATGATCGTGATAGACATAGACATACATTAAATTCAACACCAGCACCTTCAAGTAAGTAAATTTTGACTGAGATAGTCAGACAAAATGAATGAAAAATATTATTTTAAAAATAATGTTTATTTATTTAAAAAATATTGTTTTTATAGTTCATAATTTACTTAAAAAAGGCCAACCAACTATACCAATGTATCCTGGTGATATTCCATCATATTCACCACCAGCTCGAGCATTTTTTACACCACCTCTACCACCTGAATATCAAAATCCTTTTGCTGATAAACCAACCCTACGTGGTACTAATAATGATGGTGGTATAATTAATAATAATCCTGGTAGTGTTAATGGTGGTGGAAATGGTGCTACTACAAGTAATGGTGGTAGTGTAAATGGAAATGGTGTTGTTAATCCATCATATATTAATCGTAGACCAATACCACCGCCTAGTTTAATGCCTGGTCATGAAAGAATACCTTATAGACCACCAGAATTAGGTAATCAAAATATTGGCGGTACTGGTAGTGAAATAATTGGATTACGTGGTGTTACAGTTGGTAATGGTGTATCTTTAGGCAATAGTGCATCTGGTCCTAGTGGTAATTATAGTGGACAACAACAACAACAACAGCAACAACGTAAAAAAGCATTAAATACGCCATCACAAAAAGCTACAAATAAAATTGATCAATATAATGGTATTTAATAAATATAATTTTAAATAAATAAATAAATAAATGTAAATATTAAATTATATTAAATATATTTTATTTATTTTTATTTATTTAGATGGATTAATAAATAATAATAATAATAGTTTAACAAATGATTCTGGTAATACTGATTTAAATAATATGAAAAATAATGGACGTGTTCATATACCAAATATATCACGTATATTATCTGGATCAAATGGTAAAAAAGAAGATATACCAGATATTTTATTACAGCAAGTAACAAATCGTCCAGATTTAATTGGAAATAATAATAATAATAATAATAAATATTTAAATATTAATCAAAATAAATTTATTGAAAATAGTAAATCATTATCAACAATAAATAATCATGATATTATTATTGATGATATTACATTAAAACAACAATCATCTGAAGAAGATAATAATAATAATAATGATGAGAATTTTGATGATTTATATAACATACAAAAGAATCATAATCATGATGAACCAAAAACACAATTAACAATAAAAATGTCAATAAAATCAACAGAAAATCCATTAAATATAAATAATAATATTTATTCAACTCAAATTATACATAATTTATCAAGTGATAAAAATTTTGTTACATCATCATCATTAGGTCCATTATCAACATCTAATACAGGTAATATTATAAATGGACATGAATCTATAGCAACAGCAGCCGCATCATTACCAAATAATAATAATAATAATAACAATAATAAAGAAATAATTAATAATGGTAAAAATAATATAGGTAATGGTATAAGTAGTAGTAGCAGTACAATATCATCATCATCATCATCATCATCATCATCGACAACAACAACATTAACAACAACATGGGATATTGCATGGAATATACATATATATTTATCAGTAATATTATTTACAATATTAGGTGTTTACTCAATATTTAAAATAATATTTTATAATAAATTAACACATTTATTTAATCAATCATATTTTATATGCATAAATATAATATTAATTAGTATTTGTATAATACGTATATTTTATTTAATTTATGATGCATATAATATTAATTCAACATTTAATATATTAATATCAGAATTATTATTAAATTTACCATCAATATTTTTAACAATAACATTTTCAATATTAATTATATTTTTATTAATACGATCATTAAATCATAAAAATAATCGTTATTCATCATTAATAAGACCATTAACTGTTGTTGTTGGTAGTAGTGTACATGTTGGTTTATGTATAACATTACATTATGTTGAAAATTATACAACAAATAATTTATATAATCATTATTATTATCAACAACAACAACATCAACAACAATTTATACAATTACAATTACAACAACAACAATTCTTACAACAACATCAACAATTATTAAATAATCAAAATCATCATACAACAACATTACAACAACAACAACAACAACAACAACAACAACAACAAATATTATATCGTTCAATTAATGGTATTAATAATGATGGTATAATAAGTACAAATATTAATAATAATAATAATAATAATAATATTAATAATAATAATTTAATAATAAATAATATTGGTAGAAATAGTTTACCAATTCAAACACAACAACCACCACGTGTATTATCATTAATATGCCAAATAATATATATATTTGTATGTTTAAGTTTAGGTTTATTATATTTATATATATATCGTTTACTTAAACGTGTACTTAGAAGTAAATCACAAAATTATATACATGGTTATCAAAATTTATCATATGCTATACATATAACAATTGCAACATCATTATTATTTATATTATTAGCTGCATTACAAATATTTGGTGCAATTAGTATACCAACAACACGTACATTAAATATAAATGGTATATTAGAAATTGATTGGTTACAATGGGGCTATCAATTTTCATTACGTTTAATTGAAATATCAATAATATGGTTAATTGGCTGGGTAGCTGGTTTAAAAACTGGTGGTGGTGGTGGTGGTAATAATAATGGTAATATTATTGGTAATAATGGTAGTAATAATGGTTTAAGTAATAATATTAATAATACAAATAATATATTACAACGTGATAAATCAAATTGTAATAATGATAATCGTAATATATCTGGTTTTGCATTATTTCCATGTACATCAAGTTCAAGTCAAGAAAATTTTGAAACAGATTATCCAGCTATATGTAATGCAAATACAAATTTACATACATATACAAAACGTACAGGTAAACCAATATATGATGATAATTTTACATTAAATTCAATACAAAATAATACAAATATTATACAATCATCAAATGGACAACAACAACAACGTATTTTATCAAATAATAATGATTTTCATCAATTACAAAATAATACAGATTATGTTAGAACATATACAGATACAAATTCAATAAGATCAGATCAGCATCGTCATCATCTTCAAATTCAAAATCAACAACATCATCATCAGCATAGTTCAAAATTAGATAATGAATTTAATGTTGATGATGATGATGATGATGATGGTGACAATGATGATGATAATAATATTAATAATGATGGTGTTGGTGCTGGTATTATTGATAATGATGATACAATTGATCATTATGAAAATCCAAATTTTGAATTACGTTGTTCAAAATTAAATTATCATTATCAACAGCAAGAACAAAATCAAATTGATAATTGTTATTCAGAACCATTAAATCAGCATGTCAGTAATAATTCAAATTCAAATAGTACAACAATTGTTCGTAATAATCAAAATTATGATCAGCAGGGATATGATTTTCAAAATTTTGAAAGACCACATTTTCAAGATCGTTCAAATTCCCGTTCTAGTGGTGGTGGTGGTGGTAATAATAGTATTGATATCGAATATCATTATAATAATAATAATCATCATCATAATAATTCAACATTAAATAAACATAAACATTCAACAAAATTAGATCGTTCAAATTATGATAATACAGAAAGACGTAGTTCAAATTCAACACATTCATGTACAAGTGGACGTAGTGGTGCTGCCACTACTAATATTAATAATGGTATTAATTCAATTGAAAGTGTACGTTATCCTATTTATAATTCATTTGAAAGACGTAATAATGGTGTACGTAAAAGTGGTACATTAAATAATATTGGTGGTATTGTACATGGTCGTAATGGTAGTTCATCATCATCATCATCTGTATCAAATCAACAACATAATCAACATCATCATCATCATCATCATCATCGACCATCTGGTGTACAAACATTAAGTTCTGGACATCGTAATAGTAGTGGTACTGGTATTATTAATACAACATCAATACGTAATGGTATATTAAATAGTCAAAATGGTATTATTGGTAGTAATAGTAGTAGTAGTAGTAAAGGTGGTGGTGGTGGTGGTGGTGGCAGTAGTAGTAGTAATGGTTTTTATCGTAATGGTAATTCAACAATAGCATTTCAACAACAACAACAACATATGCTACCATCTGATGATGAAGTGATATTAATTGGAAATAGTTCAGCTAGTGAAAAAACAAATTTATTAACTAATCATTGTAATAGCGATGGTACTACAACAATAAATTGTGGTCATAATATTGGTATAACAAGTAGTATTAGTGGTGGTAATTTAACTAATATAACAGCAGGTAGCGGCGGTGGTGGTGGTGGTGGTGGTGTTGGGGGTAGTAGTAGTGGTATTGGTTCAGTAGCATTAGTTAGTGGCGGTGGTAGTGCTAGTAGTAGTGGTGAAAGTGCAAATAGCGGTAGTATGCTTGTTGCGGAACATGGGTTTGTTAGATTTCGTGCATTAGATGATATTAATAATGCACAAGGTGTTGGTATACATAATGCATCAATACGTACAACTGGTCGTAATAAAGAAAAACGTTACACTAATAATACATAGTCTATTTTATTTGTTTAAAATATTTATATAAATAAATATGTGCATAATAAAATTCAGAAGCAAAAATTTTTTTTTTACAAAATAATACGCGTACTATTTTAATCTGAAAAAAAAAAAAAAAAAAGAAAACACGGATTTGTCTCAAATTTTAAGTAAATTAATATATATATTTAAAAAAAAATCTTACGTAAATAAAAAAAAAGGAAATATATAATTTAAGCATTGAAATATTTATTAAAACACAGTTTACAAATTTAAATTAACAAATTAAAAAAAAAATAATAATTATATAAATACAAAATGATATAAATAATAAATCAAAAAAAAAAAAAAAAACAAATCAGCTTTGCTCTAAAACATAAATAAAATAAAAAAATAATTTTGAAATTTAAACAACATATAAAAACATTGAATTATGCTGAAATATTTTTTTTGTTTTTTGATAACACGTATAAAATATAGAAATAAATAGAAAATGTATATTTATAAAATTTTTATCATTCATTCATTATAAATAATAAGGAAACTATAATTTAAAAAAATAATTTTTTTTTTTTTTTTTTTGTAAATATTAATAATTAATAAAATCACGAGATAAATTTATTATTAATACAAAAAGATATTCACAAGATATTTTTTTCGCCGTTAAGAATATTCGCTGCGTCTCCTATAATAAAATAAAAAAAAAAAAAAAAAAGCAGTATTTTATAAGATATAAGACTTACTCATATTAAGAAAATCCTTCTGAAATTCTATTATTTTTAGAGTATTTTGATTTAGAGTATTTTGATTTAGTAAAATTCATGGGTTAGGCATGTTTTTTTTATTATTATTTTAGACTAATACTCAGATTTAAATACTATTTTAAAAAAAATTTTTATTTTATCGATGATAGAAGTTTAATTATATTAACTTAATATAAATTTGAGTTATTTAATTAATTACATAATCATTTTTATTTTATTAATTAATAAATCATTTTTAATTAATCTGATTATTTTAAAATATTTTACTTAAAATTACAAATTATTTTAAATGATTTCTAAATTAATGAAAAGTTCTTAGTATATTAAAAAAAAAATTTTGTACATAAAAAGTAAGTAACAAAAATCATACAAAAAAAAAATATAATTCACATAAAAAATAATAGAATTTCAGAAATTTCAGTAACAATATTTTTATGTTCATGAGTAAAGCTATTATTTAAAAGTAAATGCAAAAAAAAAAAAAAAAAAATATAAAAAAATGTTTGTATTAAACTATACTGTGTCGTTCATTACTACATACTTACTATATAGCGAGTATACTGTATTAATTTATGTTAAAAATTATTATATATAGCCATCGTTCGATTTACATGATAGATACGTTCCATGAAAATTCATCTAAATTGAAACCCAAAATGCATATATAAAAAAAAAAAGGAGAATTTGTTTCACAAATATTTTTTTTTAGACAATGAAAATTGAATCGAAACAAATAAAGAATACTCTTAGATATAATAACCGTGTATGATTAATTGAGGATGTTATGAAAAAAAGAAAGGGAAATTTATTAATCTTGATGTTCATATAATATTCAAAGACATATATTTTTGCATACCATTTAAATTCATTTTCTAAAATCAAAAAAAAAAAAAAAAACAAAACAAATTAACATAAATTATTTAATATTTCATTAAAATTGTAGATTCTTCTTGACAGTTTTTAAAAGGGATTTGTATTTTTCATTGATTGTAGAATAATATTACTATCAGAGTCGCTTATAAAAATTCCATCAATTGGAATCAATTGGAATGTTCTGTCATAATCAATTTACACGTTTAACTATAGTATTTTTAAAATTGCATTAAATGAAAATAGATTTACTTTGTTAAACGAGTCCTTTTCAATATCTTAAAACATGAAATCGTGTAAATCAAGAGAATGGAATATATATATATATAAAATAATTTTTTTTTTTAATGTACAGTATAAAAAATAGATCAAAAATTTACGAGATACACACATAAAGTAAACTTCAAAAATTTATTAAAAATATATATAAAAAAAAATATTATATTAAAAAAATATAAAAATTGTAAAAGAAAATTATATAAAAAAAAATAAAAATTAAACAAAAATCCAATCTTTATAAAAATAAAATATTATATAAAAATTTAAAGATATTGTAATGAAGTAAAAAACATAAAAATCATAAAATATTATAAAATAATAATGAAAAAAAAAAAAACTGAATATTATAAAATAAAATTAAAAATAATCGAAAAATCCTTATACAAAAAAAAAAAAGAAAAAACAAGAAGAAATAAAAAAAATGGAAAATAAAACAAATTTAAAAAAAAAATAAATAAATAAAATAAATAAAACCAAAAAAAAAAAATCATTTAAAATGTAATTTTTTTTTTTTGCTGCTGTTCACTTAAGATTGGTCTAATCTAATATATCTGTATCACTAAAGCATTATTTATGTATATTACAAAAAAAACCACCTAACAAATTCGCTTAATACCACTTTCCTATCATTTCAAATCCGATTCGAAAATGTTTTCGTACTACGTAAAATATTCGAAATAGAAAATTATACGGCTGTGTAAGAAATTAGAGTTTGACAAAGGATTTTTTTTTGTCAAAGTTAGAATTTGTTAAAAAAAATTAGTTATGTGATTATTTTAAAAAGAATTATATTTACTGGGGAAAAATAATAGTAGATAAATTCAAATACATGTCGAATCCCGATAATTTGAATAAAATTTTCTACATACTTAAATACCAAAAATTATTTCAATCAAATTTTCTACAGACTTAACAAACGTATTATAGGGGTGAATCGAATTAATGCGGTTCGACCCGTATGTTGAATTTACCATATAAACAAACAAAGAAATATTATTTATATATTAAAATTTATTTTTACAATTTCATACAGATTTTCAGATTCATCAAAGAAGCTGTATAGTACATTAAGTGATGTAGAGGAGGCGCTAACACATGGGGTCGTTTCACAACCACAAATAATCAAATTAATGGTAAAATTGAGATATTTCGATGAAGATGCCTGCCATATTACTGTACAAAATATGAGTATAGCAGTAGATGAACAAAAGTATAATCTGAACGTACTAATTCAGATTTCGAAAATAAAATCAAAACTGGACAAACCAATTTTTTTTTATTAGACCTTTTTTTTAGATTTCCTATAATTATGTATTGTCTATAAATCTTGCTATAGCCATTTTAAAATATAGCTTATTTACAATAATTAGTAAAACTACCGTGTATATCAAAAATACGAGGGCAGATTGATAATTACCTGGACTATCTGTAATTCAGGTAATGCACAGGTTTGAAGTAGGTCTAGGTATTTTTTATCTCAGTCTTTTAAACAAGTCTCAGTGAATTTTTAAAAATGGATAAAAACGAATTTCGTGTGTTGATATGTGGGCTGATTAACTGAAATTCTATATTTTAGATAATTACGTGGACTGACACAGAAAACACAGTATTTTTTTTTATTATTTTCAACATAGTTTTATCAACACACATTACCTGAATCACAGGTAGTCCACGTAATTATCAATCTGCCCTCGTACTATATTACTAAAAACTATATGACAAACCCTTGTTTGATAGCATAATTTGAATGATCAAAATTACGAATACACGAACATATATATTCGAAAATAAAATTATCATTTTCGTATATGATTTTCATCTTATGCGGTACAGATTTTCCGAATTCAAATATAATTTTCCGAAACTTAGAATACGCTGAAAATTATATTATTAACTTTTTTAATTTCGACTTTTACACAAAAAAAAAAACCGATTTAACATACAAACCGTTAAGAAAAAAATACAAACCGTTTTATTAAGTTTTTTTTTCTACATAAAAATACTGGAATAGAAATGATTAAAAATTTGAAATATTTGGCTCAAATAGACGCTAGATAATATTGGATCAGTTTATCATTTAAGAACAGTAATAGATCTGCTATGATTTAGTAGTGTTTTACTGGTACTTCTTTACCAAATATATTGTGAAAATCATAATGAAACTAGAAAATTAGAATGAAACTGACTATATAAATAATATAACAACATGCTATTTTATCAGGAATAAGAATTATTGTCAGATGATTTATTTTTCAGCAGGATAATGACTCATAAAAACTGATAAAAATAATGACAAGATTATGCAAAGAAATCATACAAAAAATTTACGAAGCTACAATTTAAAATAAAAAATAATTTCTAAGATTAATTTTCAGCAACATTAGTCTTATAAAATATCAATAAATATACGTTTAAAAAAATAAATCTCTTAGTATTTCATAAATAATAAATATTAATATTTTTTTATTAAATATACGTTTACCTGAATATTTATGATACACCCAACTCTTTTTTTACACGGTAGATACGTTCGAACTAAAATCGTGCAAAAAAAAAAATTCGTGTAAAAAAAGACATGCTAACCATACTAAAAATGAGGATGTGTTCAACAATTGTAAAAAACCGTGTAAAATAGAAAAATTAACTATAAGTTGTTCTAAAAAACCGTCCAAAAAAAGAATAAATATTTAAAACATAATTTTTCCACGAACTGAACACAACAATAAAATTAAATTAGAAAATGCGACTTCAGTTTCTTGATTATACATCATATAATAAAATTTGGGTATTCCCCGAGTAGTACATAAAAAAAATTAATAAGAATTTTCGTGTTAAACCAAATATTTCGTATAAAAAAAGAAGATTTGTTCTTTTTTTTGTGGATCGTGTTATTTCAAAATCGTGTAAAAAAAGACCGTGTAAAAAGAGAGTTGGGTGTATTACATAGTTTTGTTAATTTACCTTAAACGAATAATTTATTTTTTTAATCAAATGTAAAATATTTGTAAAATGACAAGAGTAATTTTACAGTAAAAATGTTTCTTTAAAAAGACTTTTTACAAAATTACATTTGGTTTGGAGAAATTTCATAATTAATAAGTTTACTAATAAATTTCGTTTACTGCAAAATTTTTGTATTATTAGATATTTTTATTTTTTATCAGTGTATTCAAATATTTGCAAGAAAAATTATTAACCATTTTTTTTTTTTTTTTTGGGATGAATCTATTTTTAAGATTCTTTCGTAAACAAAACTGATTTATATATTTTAATCTATAAACTACACACACAAAAAAAAAAATAACTATAAAGATAAAAAAAAAAATACTTGATAATTTTTTTATGAAAATATTAAAATAAAATTTACCTTTTAGTCCACAGAATATCATAAATTTAATAAATAAATAAAGAAAATTTGTGTATGTGTATGGTATATATTATTAATTATTTATGTGTCCTTGCAACTTGAAATATAAAATTTCACAATATAAACATAGTGATACTAATAGATTAATACTACATTAATATAAAATAACTGCTAAAAAAAATTAATTTAATTTGTATGGGATCATAAATTGATTTGTATTTAACTGTGGCTTAATTAGGTGCAGTACAATAGATACTTGATTCGAAATCCTATTAAAAATTAATCTAAGTTTATTTACCTTTAAATTAGTACTAGTAATAAAATGTAATTTAATTTAACACTCAAAACAATTTCTTAACAAATGTCTTACTAATTTAAGCTATTAGCTTGTTGGTATTAAAATTAGAAATTTGTAATTTGTTGTGGAAGGTTTAGAACCGATTGGTTAGTCATTCAAGATTATATTAAAACTGATTCGGTTAAACTGATATGATTGTTCTATGTTACAATAAATTATCCTGTTAAATCAGTTAGAGACCATTATTTTGCTTTGTTGAAATTATAAATTTTACAATAGACAGCAGGAAATTTTGTTGTATATCTTGTTCTGGTGAAAATCTTTACACTTCATCATAATACAAATAATATTTAAAAGCAAAAAATTATATTATTTTTTTTTATTATTATTTTAATTATATTTTCTATTAATACTTTAATAAAATATGTAAATATTTTTTTTACCCCGTCTTATTTATTTAATTAATTTACAACTTAAAAAAAAAATACAAAATTATATTTACATAATAAATATGAGCTATAAAGGTTAACCTTTAAATATATTATTTTAATTTATAATATTAACTAAAAATATCGTTTATTTATATAATTATATATAACCCTCGTAGAACGTGGTTACATCTTTAAAATAATTTTGTTATGTTGGTTTGATTGTTCGGTTAATTTGTCTTTTTTATAATTTTGAATGTATTCTTCTCCATAAAACTTTTTTCACAATATTTTCACGATAGTTTTCATGAGCTTGGAAAATTTCATTTATTCAAAATGAAGAGCTAGAGTGAATAAAAGGAGTTAAGTCGCAAGTATAACTTTCAGTGAATAAAGTGTTAATATAATATTTTCTATTTGTAATGGAACTGAGTTTTGCTTTTACATTAATCAATTTTTTCTCTATGAAACGTAAATTAAGTGTTATACGAGGGTATATTTTTTATTAAATATTTAATTAATATAAAAAATTGTAAATATTAATAAAAATATTGGTTAAAGAACTTTTAACTAAATTATTCAAAATATTATTTTTTAAAAGAAATTCTAAAATATTTTCTAAAATACATTTAAAAAGAAAAAAAAATTGCCGGTACAGAAAATTGCCAGTACAGAGATAACGGTTGGCTGCCAAATCGCCTGAAGCTTAATCAACAAAATTTTGTTTCTAATGTGTAAAATAGTAAAATTATAATTTGAAATTTTTAAGAATTGATTTTAATTATTTTGTGTTTTCTGTCTATATAAACAATTAGAAATTAGCTAAGGTGACAGAGACCATATTACTTAACAGTCAACCTGTTAATCAAATGACGTCTGAACAACGAATTTTTGATTTTAGCGGTATAACATCGAAACTGTGCGTTAAACGAATATATTATTTAATTCTGATGTAAATGGATAATTACAAGAACAATTTTAAAATATACTTAAAAATATAATAATGAAGCCATATGTTGGTAACTTGAACTATTTTAATTAGTTTATATTATGGCGAATATGCAAAATCATGTTTTCTCTGTGATAACAGAAAAATTTTTTATATCTTATTTGCTTCTACATAAATACAAAACCGCTGCAGAAATAATATGGAGTAGTTTTATGCGTATGGGCTATTTACAAGCTAATAGTAAAAAAAAAAGATGGGTTTTCGTAATGCGTAAATTATACCGACTATCGGATTTTCTTAAAGTTACTTTTAACTTAATCTGTTGAGTAAATTCTTCATTTTTTTGTTTTTAATGAGTGGGTAAGGCAATATCTTATGTGCACTGTTACTATAATATGAAAAAAAGTTTATTACACATGAACAGATGGACCGACATACGGACAAAAAAATTATTAAAAGCATAAAAATTTCCTTAAAAAGGATAATAATTCTTAACGATTAATGATTACTTACAAAATTTTTATATCACTAATTGAGTATCTAATCCTTATCAGAAGTCTTACATTGAAATATGCTCATGAACACAGATGAGTAAACTAAATATCTTTTAATCTAAAAGTGTGTCTTCTTTCATTTTCACCACATTCTAATAAAAAATATATTCTTTAGTCTCTTCTAACCTTAGTACTGTAAGCGTTAAGTCTTAAGGAATTTTTTTAAGGAATTTGATAGGATCTGTAACTAATATCTCTTAGTTATTGCTGTTAACTAATAAGTAATTTTATCCTTGAAATTATACTCTTTTGCCCAATGACGAATATTAGCTTTAAACCGAATTTGATGAAAATTAACAGAAATATTTTTAAATCTCTGACTGAATTCAAATCTGGGGCTTTTCGATTAAAAGATAGATGGTCCATCAATTTCACCACTGTTATCTATAATAGTGAAAAATATATCCAATGAATAGATTTCATTTATTATTTAGCGTACATAATATGAGACACCCTGTATATAATAATTTTTGAAACTGTCGTCAGTATAGTACTTTTGTAATTACTTAATAAATTCCTGAATCAAAGTTTTTTTTTTTTTTTACATAATTTTTGTTTTTTTTTCTTCTGATTTTCTTTCTAGAAAATATTTTTTTTTTTTTTACTGTTTACTATTTCAATTATAAAAGAGATGACATACCTATACTCATATGTATATACATATATATATATACAAACATAGGTATATAATCATATTTATTTACACTGAAAACAAAAAAGTAAAAACAACCATTTATTTTTAATCTTAATTTACGAAATTTACGAAATTGTTTATCCAAAAATCATATTCGAAAATTAAACTCAATTGAATAAACTCAGGAAAATAGAAAATCAAGCTTTCTAATGCCAGTCTCATATTTGTATCATAACAGTTAACAAATTAGATAAGAAATTACCATCATCAATTATTACTACGTACCCAAATGGATTTGTAAAAATCTTAGAATAGGTTTTTATCAAATTTTTGACATAAGTTTCAGTGGATCTATGAAACTTTTATCAAAAATAAAAGTCAATGACAATTAAAAGAACATAAAGGTTTGAAGAAAAAACGTGACGAAGATATTCTCTGGCCAAAGCCAGTAATCATGAAAATTTTTATTATCATTGAAACAGTAAAGAGTCTACGGATAATATAGTTCAGCTGAATCATATTGTTAGGATTCTTGAAAGGAAATCGGTTAAAATGGTGAAGAAACTGTATCTGATAGCATTATCGTTGATCTTTGACGAGAATGCTAAAACATTATCATAGTAGAGGATAATGTTTTGTGACTGTATCAATCTGAGCAGAAGCAGACTTAAAATACTTAGATAGTTGTCAATTTAATTTAATGATTGGAAGATATAGAAATTAGTGAAGATAACTGTTCAAGGTTCGTGAAGGGTAATCAATATGTATTAGAAAATACGTGAATTATTTTTAAGAAATGAAATATCAGTAGACCAAATACTGATTTAGGCTTTTATTGTCAGAGATGAAATTTACTTTTCAACTAAACTAATTAATACTGAGATCATAAAGAAAATGATTAGAATTATTTGTTCTTATGGGACCGACGATGTCTTAACTGATAGTTTACTAAGCATTAGGTAATGGGTACAATTTACGTCCAAGACATTTATGTTGGTCTAAGTTTATTCAGCTAGAACTAATTACCAGTAATAAAATATAATTTAAAACTGGAAAGAATTGCTAACTTTCGAGACCATATTGTCTCACTAATAAAAGCCATTTAGCTTGTTGCTAAATTAAAAGTTTCTGCCCGTATAAAACAAAATTTATGTGTTAACGAAATCCATATATAAAATTAGTTGATCTTAATTGCAATACAAAAAATTATTTTAAAGAAACTTCAACTGCAGATAATTCAGCACTTGAAACGTTATGTTTCCAAGTGGAGTGAATAAGGAAAAAAAAACAAACGGGCTTGTAGCTTCATCGAATGAGCAGAGCAGGAGATATAATGAATTTTTTTTTTGTGTTTATAAAAATAATATTTAAATTTTTTTTTTTTCTGTGTAATTTGTGTTTTTTTTTTTATTATTATTATTATTATTATTAACGCAATGAACGATGAACTATTTGTTTTTCCTTAATAATGTATATATACATATAGATACAATTTATGTATAGATATGTATATATAATAAAGAATGTTCTTTCTCTGTGCTGATAGCAACCAATAAGGCTGGTAAGTTAGTTTTTGCTGTTATTAAAACACTCGCCAGTTACAATCAAACAGAGACGAAGATTAGAGGTACGCACTCCATAAAATTATTTATTATATACATATATATCTATATATATCTATAGATATATATATATATATATATTTATGTGACTGTGTGAGAAGATAAATTAATATTTAACAAATTTTTTTTTTTTTTTTTTGTTTATTTTTATTTTATTTATTTTTTTTGTAACAAAAAAAAAAAAAGAATTTACACCAAAATGTGTTAAAGGAGTGTGTGCATAATATGCTAAGAAATTTATGTTTTTTTTTTTTTTTAATATAAGATACTTAGTAAATCATATGTTTAGTTCAATAAAAAAAAAAAAATTAAAATTTTTAATTAAGTTTCGTCAATTTAATTAAGTTTTGTCAATTTAATTAAGTTTCGTCAATTTAATTAAGTTTTGTCAATTTAATTAAGTTTCGTCAATTTAATTAAGTTTTGTCAATTTAATTAAGTTTCGTCAATTTATGATTTCTATCTTGTGACAAAAAAAAAAAAAAAAATCTAAAAAAAAGGATAAAAAATAAAGTTTTATTTAATAAAATTTTTTAGTTGACTAAAATAAAAAATTAAAAAAAAAAAAATATGTTAATAAAATTATTTCAAATTTTTGCAAAAAAGGATATAATGTAAATTAAAAAAAAAAAAATTTAAGAGATTCCACATAAAAAAAAAAAATAATATTAATAACATAAAATAAATAAACTAATTAAAAAAAAAATTAAATAAAAAAGAAAAGTGCAAAGTGAAAAATAATAAATAAAATCAAAAAAATTCAAAATGAAATATTTTAAAAAAACATTTATTTTAATTTTATTAATTTTAATTATTTGTGAATTAAATGGTAAGTTTTAAATTTAAAAATTTAAAATAATTGAAAATATACAGGTAATTCCGCCACCCGAAGAACACGATTAATTGATTCCGTGTTCCTTGAAACTGTATTATTCAAGACTATAAAAAATGAGTTGATTCCGTTTCAAGTCCCTAATAATTTTGAAGAATTTTTCCTTTGATCCATAACGCTCTATTTTATCAAACAAATGATATATTTGGAAACCGTGTAATTCGGGGTGATGGTATCTAAGTTCTTTGAAACTCTCGTGTTCTTCAAGTACCGTGTTCTGCGGGGGTTACCTGTAATTAAAATTTAATTATTATTATTAAATAATATTTTTTTTAACATTATTTAAATTTTTTATATAAAAGTTTCTTACTTAAAAATGATATTAAAGCAATCTTTTGAGCAAAATAGTAATCATAAGATCTTATCTTTCACTAGACTTTTAAATAAATTTTGATAATAAGTTAAAAAAATTAAATAAATCAATTTATAGCTAGTGTTCAGTTGTTATAAATACTTGTTAATCAGTTGTATTGACCAGATGACTTCCAAAGATCATCTGTCTATAATTTTTTTTTTTTTGTTAGATTGGAGATGTCCTGTTTTTGAAGGATCTAATTGGTCTCAGTCAAATAATAATTACATTCTAAATAATTGATTTTATATTAATTATAAGCACAATTATTTTTATTATCACGTGATAATGTTTATAAAAATTTTAACAGATGAATTTATCATTCCGTGGAATCAATATCAAATGTGTTACAGGAATCGGATAAAATGATCAAAGATAATTGTTATTGTTCTGTTTTATAGCATTTGTAATTTTTTTTATTTATCTTCACTATTTAGTGTAAATCCTATTTGAAGACGAACAGTATTTAAAAATTTACTTTAATAATTATATTAGAAATTTTAATTGATACGGTAAAACTGCACAGTTTTTTTTTTTTTATGACTAAGTTTACAAGTAAAATTAAAAGTTAAAAAATAAAAGTTTCTCAGAATTGGTTTTATAAAAGTTTCTCAGAATTGGTTTTGCCAAAACTCGATTATAGATATATGTATATGACTTAAGCTATGTTTCTTATTTTTATAATTAGATCAATCTGATTAATTATTTTGATCTGAAAGATTTTCATATTTGTAGTTCAATTTGAATGCGGTTTCTTTTTTTTTTTTTTTAAGATTATAGTCAAATTGATTTTTGGTAAATGACAGTTTTCAATAAAATATGATTTGAATTTATATTAATTTTAAATAATTCTTTGTATCTTTGCATGAATTTAATAATTTTTCCATAATTACAAAATAATTAATTCATGTTTAAAACTGAAAATTTATATATTTATGTAGGTGAAATATCAAATCATATAACACAATGTTGTACTGGTGGTTCACAATGGGCAATTGATAAACAAGATTGTTATAATTATAATTATGGTATTGATCATATAGCAACAGTATGGCGTGGTTTATGTTTATCAACATTTGGTGTATGCTGTTCAAAAGAATTATTAAAACAACAATGTATAGCAGGACGATTAGCAGCTAAAATTGGTTCACAATGTGATAATAAATTAAATACAACATCATATACAGATTGTTGTAATTCATGTCAAATTGGTTTAACTGTAGCTGCTAGTCATAATAATTGTTCATTAAATACAGATTTTATTAAAGATGAATCATATATGTTATGTTGTATTGAATTTAATAATAATAAAAATATAACTCAAATACAACATGATAATAATTATAAAAATAATAATAATAATAATAATAATAATAATAATAATAATAATAATGATGATGGTACAATTATATTTCATGAAAATGATGATATGTGTAAACAATTTAAATTATGTTCACAAATATGTGAAAATACAATTGATTCATATATATGTAAATGTAATGAAGGATATAAATTAGATGATAATAAAGTAACATGCACACAAATAAATAATAATAAGAATAATAATAATAATGATTTAGATGATGATGATGATAATGATGAAGATGAGGTATTTGATATTGAAGAAGATGAAGAAAATTTAAGTGGAGAAGATATAGATAATGAGTAAATATATTATATTTTATTATATTCATAAATTTAATATAATTTTTTGAGTTTATACAATTTTTCTTAGAACTAGTTTTTGTCCATTTTTAAGCTTCCGTCCGTTTAAAAAAAAAAAAAAATTCATATTTGTCTATAAACCGTTTCTGAGATTTTAAGTTTCGTATTTATAGACTAAATTATGGTAAAAATTTCCTTTCAAATTATCCATTAAAATTTTTTTTGGTGGTCTATCTTTCTATTTCTGAAAAAAATATAAAGCTTATTGATGATCGAAACTTATGTTATAGCTTTTACTAAAGTGTAATATACACCCATCCTTGCATTTACACGGTTTCGTTTTTACAACACGGTTTCAAAAAAATTTTTTAATGATCGAAACTTCTCATTTCATAAACTCGTGTAAATTATTATTTTTTTGTTTTTATTTTGTACGGTATATAGTATTATTTTATATTTATAATTTTATTTAATCAATTTATTTAGCATCAATCATCGTTTTTTCCATTAAATATTTACCTATTTTTACACGGTTATTCTGAACAGATCTATGATTTTTCTTCATATTCCTTGTTTCGATTTACACGGTTTACAGAAAAGAATCAATCGCTCAAATTTTCAATATGCATTCTGTGTCTCGTTTTACGAATTTTACTTTGAGAACTGTAAAGTATTTAAAATATTATCTCACATTAGGATTAGTTTTCTGAAAAAAACGATTGCAAAGGATTTTTACTTCTTAAAAAAAAAAATTAGTTGATATTCCTATTTTACACGGTTTTCATGGAAAAACCGTGTTTTTTTTTATCTACCGTGTAAATGGAGGGATGGGTGTGTATATTGATAAATGTCATTTAGTTTAATTGGTGATTCTTAGAGGGCGTAAATTGTATCGAATTTGAAAATTTCGAAAGTATATAACTTAATTGGATATTTTATGCAAAATAAAAACTATTAGCATAATTTTATATCTTCAGTTATTTGGGGAAAAGTACATAACAGCATTTTTGGTTAAATTTTATTTATTTTTTATTTTTTTTTGTAATGAAAATAAATTTTATCTATCGAATGTAGTTATGTACTTTTTTTTTGTGCCAAATAATTAAGATATTTTTTTTTTGTAATTAATACAAAAAAAATTATTAAAAAAAAAAAAAAAAAATATAGTGGTTGCCGAAAAGGTTACGAAAAAAATGATAAAACAAATGAATGTGAAGATATTGATGAATGTAGATTAGGATTGGATATAAAATGTACAAAAAAACAACATTGTCATAATACAGTTGGTAGTTATAATTGTATATCAATAAAATCATCAATTTGTGAACAAGGATTTCGTTTTAATACTAAAACAGAAGAATGTGAAGGTAAAAATAAATAAATATAATTGAAAAAAAAAAGAAATTTAAAGGATTTTTTTTTTTATATACATAGATATTAATGAATGTCTTGAGGAAATTGATGATTGTAAACCATCAACACAAATATGTTTAAATATTCGTGGTGGATTTATATGCCAAGAAAGATTACAAACACAATGTATGACTGGTTTTATATTTGATACATATGAAAAAAAATGCAAAGGTTTGTAATTCATTAAATTGTTTTTTTATATAAATTACCTGAAAATCTTTTTTATAATAATTATTTTTTTAATTCAAATTGATTAATATTCCATTCAGCGTAGTATAAAAGTTATAGAGTATGAAATTAGTTTTCTAAAAATAAAATAAAATAGTATATAATTGACAATTAGTGCAAAAAAATAGAAAATTTATAATTTAAAGCTTAAAAACCATTTGCACTATATTGGCGCCAATTATGGCAAAATAGCTCTCTATTGGCGCCACTATGGCGACAAACTAAATTTAATCAGGAACGGCACTAGATGATACCGACATGAATTACAAAAAAAAAAAATTGCTATTAAATTTGCACCGCTACCATAGTAGATATAACAATAAATTCATTCTGGCGCCGTTATATAGAATTCCATTACAACTAAAAAAAAAACGTCCTATTTTATAGGAAAAATGTTATGAAGTTGCAGGTAAGTGATATGGAAATTTTTTTTTTTGGTAGAGTGCATAAGGTTAATATTTAATTATAGTCTGTTTATGTTACCATAAAGTATGCTTTTAATTTTGAATGAAAACCAGATCTATAATTGATTGTACACAAATTTAAATTTATTTATTTTTAATTTTATGTTGAAATATTTTAATGACCTATATTGACAGTAGAGGACGTCTACAGATTTTACAAATTTTTTTGTTTTCTTAATTTATTTTTAAGTAGCCAATAATAATTCAATCATAAAGTACTAATATAATACATAAATGAGCATAAATTAACATACAAAATTTAGGATGTCTTAAAACAAATTTGTGAATTAATTGTGAAATATTGATTTCAATTATTTATAAGAATTTTTTCACAATTTGTATTAATAATATTATTTAGTTTAGTTATGACTAAGGCGAATCATTCCTATTTTTTTTTTTTTAAATTATAGATTACAATGAATGTGATGATAATCCATGCCAAAATAATCATATTTGTATTAATTATCCTGGTAATTATGAATGTCGTTTACAATTATCTACAGGTTTACCAACAAAAATTACATCTTCACGTAATCGTAATCCAATAACATCTGATTCAGATAAATGTGGACCAGGTTATCGTTATAAGCATAATAAATGTATTGGTAAGTTTGAATAATTTTTTGGATTAAAATAAATAAAAATTTCCACAATTCACAATTCTATGAATTTTTATTTATTAAGGTTCATTTTAATAGTATCCTAATTTTCCACTAGCATAATTCATTTTTAGGTATTTTTAGCGAACAAAAAAAAAAAATACTTATTTTTTTATGAATTATTGAATTTCTGTAAACATTATTTTAAGATCATATTTTTTAAAATTAATCAACATATTTTTTTAATTAAAAATACCAACAGTTCTTTAGAATTTTATAATAGACACGATTTTGGAATGGTATTGAAGTGTATCTCTTTCTTTTAATTGAAATTTCTGGTAATTGAAGAGTTTCTGCGAAAAATTTATTTATAATTTATCCTTCCATCTAAAAAATGTCTTGAAAAATTAATTACTTTTATTCAACATCTTGATACTAAATTCATGCTAAAATAATATATGCAAAGGATTTGTTAACTTCTGTATATTTATTGTATGGCGAAGGGAATAATTACTCAAACCTTCAAAAAAGATATTGACTCGTAACAAAAAAATCGCTTAACTTGAGATTAACCTTCATAATATATAGTCCAGATTGTAAAATTCAATCGAAATTTTTTGTTATCCGTTAATGGAAAAAAACAAACTAAAAAATAATTACAAAAATTGAAGAGTTTTTTTTTTTTGAAAAGTATTTGAATAATGGATCTGATTGATGAATATGCTTAAAAATTCAGTGCCACGATATTTATTAACAATAAATGATAAAGTAAACTACTGATTAAATTGAATTGCACAAACTATTTTTAACATACAAATACATAAATTATTAATGTCTTTTGATTTAATATATTTTTGTGAGACATATTTCCGTTTCATTAATGTTGTATACCATTTTATTTATAGAGATAAATTGTATCAATGGGATATTCTATATAAATTTTTAGGATATCATAAATATTTACTTATTAATTTATTATTATTTTTTTTTATAAAAAAAAAAGATATTGATGAGTGTTTTACTGATAAGAATGCATGTGATTCAAATCAAATATGTACAAACGAACACGGTGGTTATCGGTGCGATTGTAAAATTGGTTTTAAAATGGATTCAACTACAAATGCTTGTATTGGTAATATTATTAATTTTTTTTTTTTATAAATTATTTTATTTATTTATATTTATAGTTTATCATCATCATTTAAATATTAATTTTAGATAATTTTATACGTAACGGAAGCTAAATCGATTAAGTTTATTTCGAAATGCATGATAAATTTATTAAATTTTTTATGTTTAAATACAGTGAGAGAAATTTATTTATTGACTACAATAAATTTTTAGTCACAGTAAATTCATATATGTACATGAATTTAATTAATTTATATTCAGTACCAGTAATAAAATTTTAAATAAATTATAATTTACAAATGGGAACATTGTTAAATTGTTAAATTGGATTCAGGTCATTTTCTAACAATAACAAAATATCGCGAATTTTTTCGTGAAACTTAGAGTGTTAAAGAAAATTACAATTCGGTAGTTAAGTAAATTTCGTTCACTGTACACCATTTATAATTTGTTTTTTGTTTTTTTTGAGTAAACTAAAAGTGAATTATTTTTTTACAATATATGCTTTTAGGTCGGCATTAAAATTACATTCAAAAATTGTAGCGAAATTTACTTAATCATTTTGATTTCTGTACGTCTGATTATATAATGATTTAATTTATATATTATTAGTTATTTATTTAATATAATTTAATTTAAATTAATTTAATTTTTTTTTTTGGTATATCGTTAGGTTTTTTTATTTTTATTTTATTTGTTTTTTTTTTTTTGGTGGTCAACCAGAATAAATGTTGAGTATTTTTTAAAATTACCTTTAAAAAAAAAACCAAAAGAAATAATTAATCTATAATTTTTTTTTTATAATTTTTTTTGTAGCATGTAAATTAGATTAGTTAATATTAAAAAACTTTAAAATATAATATCAGGAAATGCTATTATTAAATAAAAAATAAAAAATTTATTATGGTTATTACCATAAAAGGGATTTTTCTTATCTAACTTATTCAAAAATCTCACAAATGTTAGTCACAATCTGACAATTTCAATATTAATCTGAATGCCGTTTCTGTTTTCAGGATCTGACAATTTCAAAATTCTCACTAATGTTATTCACAAAAAAAGAATTAATCTGAAAAAAATTGTATAACATTTCCTGCTGATTATACAAAAAAAAAAACATTTCATTTAAATAATCTGAAATAGAAATCAAAAACGGCATTCAGATTAATTAGATTAATCAGATTCAAAATCAAAAATCAAAATAACAGAAATAAAAAATGACAGCGCTATGACAAGGATAATTAATTTTTTTTTTTTTTTTAACTTTTCTTGAACATTTCATTAATTTAATTATTTCTTCATATTTGATGTTTTGAATAACACTTAACTTTCAATAATAATTCGAATGACAGTTTCAAATTTTAAAAGCTAATTTTTTTTTTTATGTCGATAGCTATACAGCTAAAGCGAATATTTAGATTACAAATTTTTATTGATAGTGAAAAATCATGATTCGTTTTATAGAAAAAATAAACAGAAATATAGAATTTATTAATAAAAGATCTCAGGCAGAACTTATAGGTGCAAAATTATAATATAAAGCATTATCCTGGTATTATATATTCAAAGTAAAAAGCTAACAAATTATTATATATATATAAATTTATATATATATATATATATATAAATTTTGTAGATATTAATGAATGTCAAATCAATAACCATAATTGTTTGGATTCACAACGTTGTGATAATACAATTGGTTCATATACTTGTATACGTTTGAAAAGTTGTGGTACCGGTTATACATTGAATGCTGAGACCGGTAATTGTGATGGTAATT
The DNA here is from genome assembly GCA_963932195.1 of Empis livida. Lineage (NCBI taxonomy): Eukaryota > Metazoa > Arthropoda > Insecta > Diptera > Empididae > Empis > Empis livida. Next base: position 120,948 of record CAWVQG010000033.1, read on the forward strand.
TTTACATAAAATATATAATTTTAATAATAATAATAATAAAAAAACAGCTTGTACCGAAAAGTTTACAGAAATAAAAAAAATAATATAAAGTTTTTGAACTTAACTGCCATATAAATATAGCTAAATTTCATTATTAAATGAAACCCAATTATTTTCAATTGGAAATAGTTTTAAAACGGTTGGTGGATTTGACTTCTTTGCGAACATTATTTACCAAGAATTCTTTTAAGTAATTTTCGTATCAAGAGAGTTCATTAATTTAATTTTTGTTTAGAGATCCTTTTTGGACGTTTACATCTTTTTTTATATTTAATATACATTAGATTCTGATTCAACTTTAACATAATTTTCTTTAAAAAAAAACATTTAACGTTTTATAGCCAGAATTCGGACCGAATTTTATCCTATTCCGGTTTGCTTTGTATTTTTTCCTGTTTTGCTTTCCGTTCCGGAAATGTGTGCACCGGTTTTTAGCCAATTGAATATATTACTCCGATTAGGTTTAAGGTTTATTACTTTTTAGTTTTGTCGGTAGTACAGTTTTGTCGGTATTTGATTATCTAAAAGTTAACCGGTTAATACTGTAATTAATTTTCAGTTTTCAGTCTGACGATCTGGTTTTAGGTAACATTTTTTATTCCGAAATAGGGATTTAAAAAAAAAAAAATACTTTATACTTTTTCCCGGATAATTTCATTTACAAGTAAAATATAGTAGTTTTTCCATTTTGGTAACTTTTTGGTACAAGCATTTAAATCTGTAAAATTTTTGCCAAAACACGATTTTCGACATAATTACATAATTTTTAGGAGAGCAAGTTCCGCTCTCAACTTTTCATGGATGCTTATGAAATTCTCAACTATATTGAGATTAGAATAATATTTTTATTTTATATAGCTAATTTGTAAATTAAAATTTATGGAAAAGATTCAATTGTCATAATGATTTGACAAAGTCTCTTACCGCAGAAACAAAAAAATAATCGGTTTAAAAATTTTTACCAAGTCTTATGATTAAATAAAAATTTATCATGTGTATTTAATAAATTTGAAGATATTAAATGTTTAAAAATTAAAATTATAAGAATTTATCTGAAAATGTTAAAAAAAAAATTTAAATATTATGTTTTGGCAAATTTCCACAGATAATAATAATATTTTTTTTATTTTTTTTTTGCATGACCCTAATTAATTTTATTTATTTTGCATGACCCTGATTTATAAAAATAACTTTAATTAGATTTTTGTAAATAAAAAAAAAAAATTTCGTTTTTATTTTAATTTATCTTTTTTAAAATATTTTAAAATAATTAATTTCTTTTTTTTTTGTCAATATAATCTAAAGACGATGATGAATGTCTATTGAAAACACATGATTGTCCATTAGATTATGAATGTCGTAATACACAAGGATCATTTCGTTGTCGTAAATATCCAAAAACAACAACACCAAGAATAATAACTACAACACAACGTCCAACAACAAAAACAACAACACATCGTACAACAACAATTGATCCATTATTATTATTATCATCATCATCATCACCATTATATACTACTACAGGATATATTTATAATTATACATCATCAATATTAAATAAACCAACATATGTTTCATCAATAACATATAGCCGTTTAAATTCTGATCATAATAATGATCATCAGATAAATAATCCACATCGTAGATATTATATTGAACCATCATCAACATCAACATCACCACCAATTCAATTATGTGGATTAGGTTTTCATCGTAATCAATTGGGAGCTTGTGTTGGTATTATAATAAATATATATATCGTTATCGCAACATTTGAAAAAAAAAAAAAAAAAAAAAATTTTAGTCCGGTTACGGTTTCAATATATAAATTCCGGTTTTCTGTTTTGCGGTTATATTTTCTTTTAATTACTTATTAAAATTTAGTTTTTTTTTTTTTTTGTATATTTTTTTTTTTTATAGATATTGATGAATGCCGTAATGAAACTACATGTGAATCACATCAAAATTGTATAAATACAAATGGTTCATATCGTTGTCAAAATCGTTTTCATTGTTCCGGTGGTTATAAATCATCACCAGATGGTACATCATGTGTTGGTAAAAAAATAAATAAAATAAAATCAAATTGAAAAAAAATAATTAAATTATTATTAATTTTTTTTTTTTTTGTATATATAGATATTGATGAATGTGTAACTAATGAACATAATTGTGGTCCAGATCAAATATGTCGTAATCGTATTGGTGGTTATATATGCTCATGTCCATCTGGTCATATATTAAATAATTATAATTTATGTATTGATATAAATGAATGTGATCATCAAGTATGTCCAATTAATTCAAATTGTATAAATACAATTGGTTCATATTATTGTGAATGTAAAAATGGTTTTAAAAAACAAAATGATAATGATAAAACATGTATTGATATTGATGAATGTCAAGATATATATAATTTATGTGAACAAAAATGTATTAATTATTGGGGTTCATATCAATGTTCATGTAATCCAGGTTATCAAATTAATTTAAATGATAATCGTACATGTGATGATATTAATGAATGTGAAATACATAAATCATATAAATTATGTATGGGTTATTGTAATAATATACCTGGTTCATATGAATGTTCTTGCCCAAATGGTTATGAATTAGGTACTGATAAAAATTCATGTCGTGATATTGATGAATGTTCAACATTAAATTTATGTAATGATGATAATGAAATATGTACAAATATTAAAGGAAGTTATAGATGTACATCAATACAATGTCCACATGGATATACAAATTCTGATCAAAAAAAGTAAAATATTTTAATTTATTATTTTTATGAAAATATTAATTTTAATTTAATGATTTAAAAAAAAAAATATACATATATATATATATATATATGGTAAAATATTTCAAATTCCGTAGTCTCCAGTTTCAAGACTTAGTATAATAAAGGTACTAATTTAAAATTTGGAATTTAAAATTTTGTCGTTCATATCTCAAAATATGGCATAAAATTCCTTATTAAATATATAAAAAAAATATCGCATACCCGGTTATAAAGTGTAATTAGTAATGAGGCGGCTGAACCCGCATAAAATTGATTTCTTTAACTTGTAATCAAATTTAGATTTACTTAAGAAAAATAAACAATCTTATCATTACTATTATAATCAACATATTTACGATAATTTTTTTTTAATATCTTTTTTGGTTAGAGTTTTATAAATGTTTCTGTTCAAAAGTCTCATTAAATGACTGGAAACTGTGTATTTTACCCTAATATATCTTATATTTTGTACAGTTAGTTTTCTAATTCAGTTCTTGGAGTTTTTTTTTTTTTTTTTTTTTAAGGTCGAAATTAAAATTTTAATAATGTGTATATTGGCAGTAATAGTGTTTAAATTTTTTTTTTTTTAAATTTTGCATAACATAAAGTTACATAAACCTGCATAAATTTACAAAATAAAGAAAGAATAAAAATAGTGAACTGTACTGAATTAAAAAGTACAGATTGTATATGTACAAATAGATTTATTAATACATTTATTTTATTTGATTATAATTTAATTTTTGTTTTTGTTTTCTTTTTAAAAATTATTTTTGAAAATCTAGTCGATGTCGAATTATAACAAATTTATGTGATGATGATGCGTGTTATCAAAAACCATCATCATATACATATTATTTTATAACATTAATATCAAAAATGCTAATACCACCACAAGGTAGAACAATATTTACATTACGTGGACCACATTGGTATGAAAATATTGATTTTAATTTAAAATTAGCTAGAACTCAAGTACCAGCTAATATTGAAAAGGCAACAATTCATCATTTCTCGTAAGTGTATTTTTATGAAAATATTTTTATAATTTATTTTAATAATTTTTTCTTTTTTTTTTTTCACATTTTAAGTACTACAAAAATGGATAATCAAGTACAGTTAAACTTAATGCGTAGTCTTGAAGGACCACAAGATGTTGAATTAGAATTAAGTATGACAGCTTTTATGAATGGTCAACCAAGAGGTAAAAGTGTTGCTAAACTATTAATTATTGTTTCTCAATATAATTTTTAAAATATTATTAATATATAAATAATATTATTAATATAAAAAAATAGAACTAATAAGAAATAAATAATTGTTTCGTTGTTATTAAGAATAATTGTTAAAATAACATCACACATAAATTTAAAAATATAAAAATCTTTTATTTCATTTTCCCTAAACAAAAAAACAAATTTGTTTTTTAAAATATGCAAATTATTGGAAATTAAATTACCTTGGTACCAAATTTATGAAAAATAATTGTATATATTTCAAAAAATTTAAAATTTTTTTTATATAAAATGAATAATAAAAAAATATAATACAAAACCATCAGAATTTTTCACAACAAAACTTGAAAAAGCTTAAAACTGAAGCAATCTCCACATATTTGGTATCACCGAGTAGGGAATTTAGTTTCCAGATCATTTCCGAAAAACTTTTCGAAAAATATTCAAAATTGCCCGAGAAATCGATGAAATATCGAATTTCCGAAAAAATCAATAAAAACCATCAGAAAAATTTGAAAAAGCTTAAAACTCAAGCAATGCCCACATATTTGGTATTTCCGTGTAGGGAATTTAATTTCTAGCGCATTTCCGAAGACCTTTTCGAAAAATATTCAAAATTGCCCGAGAAATCGAGAAAATATGGAAATTTAATGAGAATCTATACAAAACATCAGAATTTGTAGCAAAAAAATGAAAACACTTAAAACTGAAAGCAATCCCCACATATTTGGTATTTCCGTGTAGGGAATTTAATTTCTAGCGCATTTCCGAAGACCTTTTCGAAAAATATTCAAAATTGCCCGAGAAATCGAGAAAATATGGAAATTTAATGAGATTCCATAGAAAACATCAGAATTTGTAGCAAAAAAATGAAAACCCTTAAAACTGAAAGCAATCCCCACATATTTGATATTTCCATGTAGGGAATTTAATTTCTAGCGTATTTCCGAAGACCTTTTCGAAAAATATTCAAAATTGCCTGAGAAATCGAGAAAATATGGAAATTTAATGAGATTCCATACAAAACATCAGAATTTGTAGCAAAAAAATGAAAACCCTTAAAACTGAAAGCAATCCCCACATATTTGGTATTTCCGTGTAGGGAATTTAATTTCTAGCGCATTTCCGAAGACCTTTTCGAAAAATATTCAAAATTGCCCGAGAAATCGAGAAAATATGGAAATTTAATGAGATTCCATACAAAACATCAGAATTTGTAGCAAAAAAATGAAAACCCTTAAAACTGAAAGCAATCCCCACATATTTGGTATTTCCGTGTAGGGAATTTAATTTCTAGCGCATTTCCGAAGACCTTTTCGAAAAATATTCAAAATTGCCCGAGAAATCGAGAACATATGGAAATTTAATGATATTCCATACAAAACATCAGAATTTGTAGCAAAAAAATGAAAACACTTAAAACTGAAAGCAATCCCCACATATTTGGTATCTCCGTGTAGGGAATTTAATTTCTAGCGCATTTCCGAAGACCTTTTCGTAAAATATTCAAAATTGCCCGAGAAATCGAAAAAATATGGAAATTTAATGAGATTCCATACAAAACATTAGAATTTGTAGCAAAAAAATGAAAACCCTTAAAACTGAAAGCAATCCCCACATATTTGGTATCTCCGTGTAGGGAATTTAATTTCTAGCGCATTTCCGAAGACCTTTTCGAAAAATATTCAAAATTGCCCGAGAAATCGAGAAAATATGGAAATTTAATGAGATTCCATACAAAACATCAGAATTTGTAGCAAAAAAATGAAAACCCTTAAAACTGAAAGCAATCCCCACATATTTGGTATTTCCGTGTAGGGAATTTAATTTCTAGCGCATTTCCGAAGACCTTTTCGAAAAATATTCAAAAAAAAAATGAAAACCCTTAAAACTAAAAGCAATCACATTTGGTATCTCCACACATTTGGTATTTCCGTGTAGGGAATTTAATTTCTAGCGTATTTCCGAAGACCTTTTCGAAATATATTCAAAATTGCCCGAGAAATCGAGAAAATATGGAAATTTAATGAGATTCCATACAAAACATCAGAATTTGTAGCAAAAAAATGAAAACCCTTAAAACTTAAAGCAATCACATTTGGTATCTCCACACATTTGGTATTTCCGTGTAGGGAATTTAATTTCTAGCGCATTTCCGAAGACCTTTTCGAAGACCTTTTCGAAATATATTCAAAATTGCCCGAGAAATCGAGAAAATATGGAAATTTAATGAGATTCCATACAAAACATCAGAATTTGTAGCAAAAAAATGAAAACCCTTAAAACTTAAAGCAATCACATTTGGTATCTCCACACATTTGGTATTTCCGTGTAGGGAATTTAATTTCTAGCGCATTTCCGAAGACCTTTTCGAAATATATTCAAAATTGCCCGAGAAATCGAGAAAATATGGAAATTTAATGAGATTCCATACAAAACATAAGAATTTGTAGCAAAAAAATGAAAACCCTTAAAACTTAAAGCAATCACTTTTGATATCTCCACACATTTGGTATTTCCGTGTAGGGAATTTAATTTCTAGCGCATTTCCGAAGACCTTTTCGAAATATATTCAAAATTGCCCGAGAAATCGAGAAAATATGGAAATTTAATGAGATTCCATACAAAACATCAGAATTTGTAGCAAAAAAATGAAAACCCTTAACACTTAAAGCAATCACATTTGGTATCTCCACACATTTGGTATTTCCGTGTAGGGAATTTAATTTCTAGCGCATTTCCGAAGACCTTTTCGAAATATATTCAAAATTGCCCGAGAAATCGAGAAAATATGGAAATTTAATGAGATTCCATACAAAACATCAGAATTTGTAGCAAAAAAATGAAAACCCTTAAAACTGAAAGCAATCCCCACATATTTGGTATTTCCGTGTAGGGAATTTAATTTCTAGCGCATTTCCGAAGACCTTTTCGAAAAATATTCAAAATTGCCCGAGAAATCGAGAAAATATGGAAATTTAATGAGATTCCATACAAAACATCATAATTTGTAGCAAAAAAATGAAAACCCTTAAAACTTAAAGCAATCACATTTGGTATCTCCACACATTTGGTATTTCCGTGTAGGGAATTTAATTTCTAGCGCATTTCCGAAGACCTTTTCGAAATATATTCAAAATAGCCCGAGAAATCGAGAAAATATGGAAATTTAATGAGATTCCATACAAAACATCAGAATTTGTAGCAAAAAAATGAAAACCCTTAAAACTTAAAGCAATCACATTTGGTATCTCCACACATTTGGTATTTCCGTGTAGGGAATTTAATTTCTAGCGCATTTCCGAAGACCTTTTCGAAATATATTCAAAATTGCCCGAGAAATCGAGAAAATATGGAAATTTAATGAGATTCCATACAAAACATCAGAATTTGTAGCAAAGAAATGAAAACCCTTAAAACTTAAAGCAATCACATTTGGTATCTCCACACATTTGGTATCTCCGTGTAGGGAATTTAATTTCTAGCGCATTTCCGAAGACCTTTTCGAAAAATATTCAAAATTGCCCGAGAAATCGAGAAAATATGGAAATTTAATGAGATTCCATACAAAACATCAGAATTTGTAGCAAAAAAATGAAAACCCTTAAAACTGAAAGCAATCCCCACATATTTGGTATTTCCGTGTAGGGAATTTAAATTCTAGCGCATTTCCGAAGACCTTTTCGAAAAATATTCAAAATTGCCCGAGAAATCGAGAAAATATGGAAATTTAATGAGATTCCATACAAAACATCAGAATTTGTAGCAAAAAAATGAAAACCCTTAAAACTTAAAGCAATCACATTTGGTATCTCCACACATTTGGTATTTCCGTGTAGGGAATTTAATTTCTAGCGTATTTCCGAAGACCTTTTCGAAATATATTCAAAATTGCCCGAGAAATCGAGTAAATATGGAAATTTAATGAGATTCCATACAAAACATCAGAATTTGTAGCAAAAAAATGAAAACCCTTAAAACTTAAAGCAATCACATTTGGTATCTCCACACATTTGGTATTTCCGTGTAGGGAATTTAATTTCTAGCGCATTTCCGAAGACCTTTTCGAAGACCTTTTCGAAATATATTCAAAATTGCCCGAGAAATCGAGAAAATATGGAAATTTAATGAGATTCCATACAAAACATCAGAATTTGTAGCAAAAAAATGAAAACCCTTAAAACTTAAAGCAATCACATTTGGTATCTCCACACATTTGGTATTTCCGTGTAGGGAATTTAATTTCTAGCGCATTTCCGAAGACCTTTTCGAAATATATTCAAAATTGCCCGAGAAATCGAGAAAATATGGAAATTTAATGAGATTCCATACAAAACATAAGAATTTGTAGCAAAAAAATGAAATCCCTTAAAACTTAAAGCAATCACATTTGATATCTCCACACATTTGGTATTTCCGTGTAGGGAATTTAATTTCTAGCGCATTTCCGAAGACCTTTTCGAAATATATTCAAAATTGCCCGAGAAATCGAGAAAATATGGAAATTTAATGAGATTCCATACAAAACATCAGAATTTGTAGCAAAAAAATGAAAACCCTTAAAACTTAAAGCAATCACATTTGGTATCTCCACACATTTGGTATTTCCATGTAGGGAATTTAATTTCTAGCGCATTTCCGAAGACCTTTTCGAAATATATTCAAAATTGCCCGAGAAATCGAGAAAATATGGAAATTTAATGAGATTCCATACAAAACATCAGAATTTGTAGCAAAAAAATGAAAACCCTTAAAACTGAAAGCAATCCCCACATATTTGGTATTTCCGTGTAGGGAATTTAATTTCTAGCGCATTTCCGAAGACCTTTTCGAAAAATATTCAAAATTGCCCGAGAAATCGAGAAAATATGGAAATTTAATGAGATTCCATACAAAACATCATAATTTGTAGCAAAAAAATGAAAACCCTTAAAACTTAAAGCAATCACATTTGGTATCTCCACACATTTGGTATTTCCGTGTAGGGAATTTAATTTCTAGCGCATTTCCGAAGACCTTTTCGAAATATATTCAAAATAGCCCGAGAAATCGAGAAAATATGGAAATTTAATGAGATTCCATACAAAACATCAGAATTTGTAGCAAAAAAATGAAAACCCTTAAAACTTAAAGCAATCACATTTGGTATCTCCACACATTTGGTATTTCCGTGTAGGGAATTTAATTTCTAGCGCATTTCCGAAGACCTTTTCGAAATATATTCAAAATTGCCCGAGAAATCGAGTAAATATGGAAATTTAATGAGATTCCATACAAAACATCAGAATTTGTAGCAAAAAAATGAAAACCCTTAAAACTTAAAGCAATCACATTTGGTATCTCCACACATTTGGTATTTCCGTGTAGGGAATTTAATTTCTAGCGCATTTCCGAAAACCTTTTCGAAATATATTCAAAATTGCCCGAGAAATCGAGAAAATATGGAAATTTAATGAGATTCCATACAAAACATCAGAATTTGTAGCAAAAAAATGAAAACCCTTAAAACTTAAAGCAATCACATTTGGTATCTCCACACATTTGGTATTTCCGTGTAGGGAATTTAATTTCTAGCGCATTTCCGAAGACCTTTTCGAAATATATTCAAAATTGCCCGAGAAATCGAGAAAATATGGAAATTTAATGAGATTCCATACAAAACAATCAGAATTTTTAGCAAAAAAATGAAAACCCTTAAAACTGAAAGCAATCCCCACATATTTGGTATTTCCGTGTAGGGAATTTAATTTCTAGTGCATTTCCGAAGACCTTTTCGAAAAATATTCAAAATTGCCCGAGAAATCGAGAAAATATGGAAATTTAATGAGATTCCATACAAAACATCAGAATTTGTAGCAAAAAAATGAAAACCCTTAAAACTGAAAGCAATCCCCACATATTTGGTATTTCCGTGTAGGGAATTTAATTTCTAGCGCATTTCCGAAGACCTTTTCGAAAAATATTCAAAATTGCCCGAGAAATCGAGAAAATATGGAAATTTAATGAGATTCCATACAAAACATCAGAATTTGTAACAAAAAAATTAAGACCATTAAAACTTAAAGCAATCACATTTGGTATCTCCACACATTTGTTATTTCCGTGTAGGGAATTTAATTTCTAGCGCATTTCCGAAGACCTTTTCGAAATATATTCAAAATTGCCCGAGAAATCGAGAAAATATGGAAATTTAATGAGATTCCATACAAAACATCAGAATTTGTAGCAAAAAAATGAAAACCCTTAAAACTGAAAGCAATCCCCACATATTTGGTATTTCCGTGTAGGGAATTTAATTTCTAGCGCATTTCCGAAGACCTTTTCGAAAAATATTCAAAATTGCCCGAGAAGTCGAGAAAATATGGAAATTTAATGAGATTCCATACAAAACATCAGAATTTGTAGCAAAAAAATGAAAACCCTTAAAACTTAAAGCAATCACATTTGGTATCTCCACACATTTGGTATTTCCGTGTAGGGAATTTAATTTCTAGCGCATTTCCGAAGACCTTTTCGAAATATATTCAAAATTGCCCGAGAAATCTAGAAAATATGGAAATTTAATGAGATTCCATACAAAACATCAGAATTTGTAGCAAAAAAATGTAAACCATTAAAACTTAAAGCAATCACATTTGGTATCTCCACACATTTGGTATTTCCGTGTAGGGAATTTAATTTCTAGCGCATTTTCGAAGACTTTTTCGAAATATATTCAAAATTGCCCGAGAAATCGAGAAAATATGGAAATTTAATGAGATTCCATACAAAACATCAGAATTTGTAGCAAAAAAATGAAAACCCTTAAAACTGAAAGCAATCCCCACATATTTGGTATTTCCATGTAGGGAATTTAATTTCTAGCGCATTTCCGAAGACCTTTTCGAAAAATATTCAAAATTGCCCGAGAAATCGAGAAAATATGGAAATTTAATGAGATTCCATACAAAACATCAGAATTTGTAGCAAAAAAATGAAAACCCTTAAAACTGAAAGCAATCCCCACATATTTGGTATTTCCGTATAGGGAATTTAATTTCTAGCGCATTTCCGAAGACCTTTTCGAAAAATATTCAAAATTGCCCGAGAAATCGAGAAAATATGGATATTTAATGAGATTCAATACAAAACATCAGAATTTGTAGCAAAAAAATGAAAACCCTTAAAACTGAAAGCAATCCCCACATATTTGGTATTTCCGTGTAGGGAATTTAATTTCTAGCGCATTTCCGAAGACCTTTTCGAAAAATATTCAAAATTGCCCGAGAAATCGAGAAAATATGGAAATTTAATGAGATTCCATACAAAACATCAGAATTTGTAGCAAAAAAAATGAAAACCCTTAAAACTTAAAGCAATCACATTTGGTATCTCCACACATTTGGTATTTCCGTGTAGGGAATTTAATTTCTAGGGCATTTCCGAAGACCTTTTCGAAAAATATTCAAAATTGCCCGAGAAATCGAGAAAATATGGAAATTTAATGAGATTCCATACAAAACATCAGAATTTGTAGCAAAAAAATGAAAACCCTTAAACTTAAAGCAATCACATTTGGTATCTCCACACATTTGGTATTTCCGTGTAGGGAATTTAATTTCTAGGGCATTTCCGAAGACCTTTTCGAAATATATTCAAAATTGCCCGAGAAATCGAGAAAATATGGAAATTTAATGAGATTCCATACAAAACATCAGAATTTGTAGCAAAAAAATGAAAACCCTTAAAACTTAAAGCAATCACATTTGGTATCTCCACACATTTGGTATTTCCGTGTAGGGAATTTAATTTCTAGCGCATTTCCGAAGACCTTTTCGAAATATATTCAAAATTGCCCGAGAAATCTAGAAAATATGGAAATTTAATGAGATTCCATACAAAACATCAGAATTTGTAGCGAAATCAGAATTTGTAGCGAAAAAATGAAAACCCTTAAAACTTAAAGCAATCACATTTGGTATCTCCACACATTTGGTATTTCCGTGTAGGGAATTTAATTTCTAGCGCATTTCCGAAGACTTTTTCGAAATATATTCAAAATTGCCCGAGAAATCGAGAAAATATGGAAATTTAATGAGATTCCATACAAAACATCAGAATTTGTAGCAAAAAAATGAAAACCCTTAAAACTGAAAGCAATCCCCACATATTTGGTATTTCCGTGTAGGGAATTTAATTTCTAGCGCATTTCCGAAGACCTTTTCGAAAAATATTCAAAATTGCCCGAGAAGTCGAGAAAATATGGAAATTTAATGAGATTCCATAGAAAACATCAGAATTTGTAGCAAAAAAATGAAAACCTTTAAAACTTAAAGCAATCACATTTGGTATCTCCACACATTTGGTATTTCCGTGTAGGGAATTTAATTTCTAGCGCATTTCCGAAGACCTTTTCGAAATATATTCAAAATTGCCCGAGAAATCTAGAAAATATGGAAATTTAATGAGATTCCATACAAAACATCAGAATTTGTAGCGAAATCAGAATTTGTAGCGAAAAAATGAAAACCCTTAAAACTTAAAGCAATCACATTTGGTATCTCCACACATTTGGTATTTCCGTGTAGGGAATTTAATTTCTAGCGCATTTCCGAAGACTTTTTCGAAATATATTCAAAATTGCCCGAGAAATCGAGAAAATATGGAAATTTAATGAGATTCCATACAAAACATCAGAATTTGTAGCAAAAAAATGAAAACCCTTAAAACTGAAAGCAATCCCCACATATTTGGTATTTCCATGTAGGGAATTTAATTTCTAGCGCATTTCCGAAGACCTTTTCGAAAAATATTCAAAATTGCCCGAGAAATCGAGAAAATATGGAAATTTAATGAGATTCCATACAAAACATCAGAATTTGTAGCAAAAAAATGAAAACCCTTAAAACTTAAAGCAATCACATTTGGTATCTCCACACATTTGGTATTTCCGTGTAGGGAATTTAATTTCTAGCGCATTTCCGAAGACCTTTTCGAAATATATTCAAAATTGCCCGAGAAATCGAGAAAATATGGAAATTTAATGAGATTCCATACAAAACATCAGAATTTGTAGCAAAAAAATGAAAACCCTTAAAACTTAAAGCAATCACATTTGGTATCTCCACACATTTGGTATTTCCGTGTAGGGAATTTAATTTCTAGCGCATTTCCGAAGACCTTTTCGAAATATATTCAAAATTGCCCGAGAAATCGAGTAAATATGGAAATTTAATGAGATTCCATACAAAACATCAGAATTTGTAGCAAAAAAATGAAAACCCTTAAAACTTAAAGCAATCACATTTGGTATCTCCACACATTTGGTATTTCCGTGTAGGGAATTTAATTTCTAGCGCATTTCCGAAGACTTTTTCGAAATATATTCAAAATTGCCCGAGAAATCGAGAAAATATGGAAATTTAATGAGATTCCATACAAAACATCAGAATTTGTAGCAAAAAAATGAAAACCCTTAAAACTGAAAGCAATCCCCACATATTTGGTATTTCCATGTAGGGAATTTAATTTCTAGCGCATTTCCGAAGACCTTTTCGAAAAATATTCAAAATTGCCCGAGAAATCGAGAAAATATGGAAATTTAATGAGATTCCATACAAAACATCAGAATTTGTAGCAAAAAAATGAAAACCCTTAAAACTGAAAGCAATCCCCACATATTTGGTATTTCCGTATAGGGAATTTAATTTCTAGCGCATTTCCGAAGACCTTTTCGAAAAATATTCAAAATTGCCCGAGAAATCGAGAAAATATGGAAATTTAATGAGATTCCATACAAAACATCAGAATTTGTAGCAAAAAAATGAAAACCCTTAAAACTTAAAGCAATCACATTTGGTATCTCCACACATTTGGTATTTCCGTGTAGGGAATTTAATTTCTAGCGCATTTCCGAAGACCTTTTCGAAATATATTCAAAATTGCCCGAGAAATCGAGAAAATATGGAAATTTAATGAGATTCCATACAAAACATCAGAATTTGTAGGAAAAAAATGAAAACCCTTAAAACTTAAAGCAATCACATTTGGTATCTCCACACATTTGGTATTTCCGTGTAGGGAATTTAATTTCTAGCGCATTTCCGAAGACCTTTTCGAAATATATTCAAAATTGCCCGAGAAATCGAGTAAATATGGAAATTTAATGAGATTCCATACAAAACATCAGAATTTGTAGCAAAAAAATGAAAACCCTTAAAACTTAAAGCAATCACATTTGGTATCTCCACACAATTGGTATTTCCGGGTAGGGAATTTAATTTCTAGCGCGTTTCCGAAGACCTTTTCGAAATATATTCAAAATTGCCCGAGAAATCGAGAAAATATGGAAATTTAATGAGATTCCATACAAAACATCAGAATTTGTAGCAAAAAAATTAAAACCCTTAAAACTGAAAGCAATCCCCACATATTTGGTATTTCCGTGTAGGGAATTTAATTTCTAGCGCATTTCCGAAGACCTTTTCGAAAAATATTCAAAATTGCCCGAGAAATCGAGAAAATATGGAAATTTAATGAGATTCCATACAAAACATCAGAATTTGTAACAAAAAAATTAAAACCCTTAAAACTTAAAGCAATCACATTTGGTATCTCCACACATTTGGTATTTCCGTGTAGGGAATTTAATTTCTAGCGCATTTCCGAAGACCTTTTCGAAAAATATTCAAAATTGCCCGAGAAATCGAGAAAATATGGAAATTTAATGAGATTCCATACAAAACATCAGAATTTGTAACAAAAAAATTAAAACCCTTAAAACTTAAAGCAATCACATTTGGTATCTCCACACATTTGGTATTTCCGTGTAGGGAATTTAATTTCTAGCGCATTTCCGAAGACCTTTTCGAAATATATTCAAAATTGCCCGAGAAATCGAGAAAATATGGAAATTTAATGAGATTCCATACAAAACATCAGAATTTGTAGCAAAAAAATGAAAACCCTTAAAACTGAAAGCAATCACATTTGGTATCTCCACACATTTGGTATTTCCGTGTAGGGAATTTAATTTCTAGCGCATTTCCGAAGACCTTTTCGAAATATATTCAAAATTGCCCGAGAAATCTAGAAAATATGGAAATTTAATGAGATTCCATACAAAACATCAGAATTTGTAGCAAAAAAATGAAAACCCTTAAAACTTAAAGCAATCACATTTGGTATCTCCACACATTTGGTATTTCCGTGTAGGGAATTTAATTTCTAGCGCATTTCCGAAGACTTTTTCGAAAAATATATTCAAAATTGCCCGAGAAATCGAGAAAATATGGAAATTTAATGAGATTCCATACAAAACATCAGAATTTGTAGCAAAAAAATGAAAACCCTTAAAACTGAAAGCAATCCCCACATATTTGGTATTTCTATGTAGGGAATTTAATTTCTAGCGCATTTCCGAAGAGCTTTTCAAAAATATTCAAAATTGCCCGAGAAATCGAGAAAATATGGAAATTTAATGAGATTCCATACAAAACATCAGAATTTGTAGCAAAAAAATGAAAACCCTTAAAACTGAAAGCAATCCCCACATATTTGGTATTTCCGTGTAGGGAATTTAATTTCTAGCGCATTTCCGAAGACCTTTTCGAAAAATATTCAAAATTGCCCGAGAAATCGAGAAAATATGGAAATTTAATGAGATTCCATACAAAACATCAGAATTTGTAGCAAAAAAATGAAAACCCTTAAAACTTAAAGCAATCACATTTGGTATCTCCACACATTTGGTATTTCCGTGTAGGGAATTTAATTTCTAGGGCATTTCCGAAGACCTTTTCGAAAAATATTCAAAATTGCCCGAGAAATCGAGAAAATATGGAAATTTAATGAGATTCCATACAAAACATCAGAATTTGTAGCAAAAAAATGAAAACCCTTAAAACTTAAAGCAATCACATTTGGTATCTCCACACATTTGGTATTTCCGTGTAGGGAATTTAATTTCTAGCGCATTTCCGAAGACTTTTTCGAAAAATATATTCAAAATTGCCCGAGAAATCGAGAAAATATGGAAATTTAATGAGATTCCATACAAAACATCAGAATTTGTAGCAAAAAAATGAAAACCCTTAAAACTGAAAGTAATCCCCACATATTTGGTATTTCCATGTAGGGAATTTAATTTCTAGCGCATTTCCGAAGACCTTTTCGAAAAATATTCAAAATTGCCCGAGAAATCGAGAAAATATGGAAATTTAATGAGATTCCATACAAAACATCAGAATTTGTAGCAAAAAAATGAAAACCCTTAAAACTGAAAGCAATCCCCACATATTTGGTATTTCCGTATAGGGAATTTAATTTCTAGCGCATTTCCGAAGACCTTTTCGAAAAATATTCAAAATTGCCCGAGAAATCGAGAAAATATGGAAATTTAATGAGATTCCATACAAAACATCAGAATTTGTAGCAAAAAAATGAAAACCCTTAAAACTTAAAGCAATCACATTTGGTATCTCCACACATTTGGTATTTCCGTGTAGGGAATTTAATTTCTAGGGCATTTCCGAAGACCTTTTCGAAAAATATTCAAAATTGCCCGAGAAATCGAGAAAATATGGAAATTTAATGAGATTCCATACAAAACATCAGAATTTGTAGCAAAAAAATGAAAACCCTTAAAACTTAAAGCAATCACATTTGGTATCTCCACACATTTGGTATTTCCGTGTAGGGAATTTAATTTCTAGCGCATTTCCGAAGACCTTTTCGAAATATATTCAAAATTGCCCGAGAAATCGAGAAAATATGGAAATTTAATGAGATTCCATACAAAACATCAGAATTTGTAGCAAAAAAATGAAAACCCTTAAAACTGAAAGCAATCACATTTGGTATCTCCACACATTTGGTATTTCCGTGTAGGGAATTTAATTTCTAGCGCATTTCCGAAGACCTTTTCGAAATATATTCAAAATTGCCCGAGAAATCTAGAAAATATGGAAATTTAATGAGATTCCATACAAAACATCAGAATTTGTAGCAAAAAAATGAAAACCCTTAAAACTTAAAGCAATCACATTTGGTATCTCCACACATTTGGTATTTCCGTGTAGGGAATTTAATTTCTAGCGCATTTCCGAAGACTTTTTCGAAAAATATATTCAAAATTGCCCGAGAAATCGAGAAAATATGGAAATTTAATGAGATTCCATACAAAACATCAGAATTTGTAGCAAAAAAATGAAAACCCTTAAAACTGAAAGCAATCCCCACATATTTGGTATTTCCATGTAGGGAATTTAATTTCTAGCGCATTTCCGAAGACCTTTTCGAAAAATATTCAAAATTGCCCGAGAAATCGAGAAAATATGGAAATTTAATGAGATTCCATACAAAACATCAGAATTTGTAGCAAAAAAATGAAAACCCTTAAAACTGAAAGCAATCCCCACATATTTGGTATTTCCGTGTAGGGAATTTAATTTCTAGCGCATTTCCGAAGACCTTTTCGAAAAATATTCAAAATTGCCCGAGAATGCGAGAAAATATGGAAATTTAATGAGATTCCATACAAAACATCAGAATTTGTAGCAAAAAAATGAAAACCCTTAAAACTTAAAGCAATCACATTTGGTATCTCCACACATTTGGTATTTCCGTGTAGGGAATTTAATTTCTAGGGCATTTCCGAAGACCTTTTCGAAAAATATTCAAAATTGCCCGAGAAATCGAGAAAATATGGAAATTTAATGAGATTCCATACAAAACATCAGAATTTGTAGCAAAAAAATGAAAACCCTTAAAACTGAAAGCAATCCCCACATATTTGGTATTTCCGTATAGGGAATTTAATTTCTAGCGCATTTCCGAAGACCTTTTCGAAATATATTCAAAATTGCCCGAGAAATCGAGAAAATATGGAAATTTAATGAGATTCCATACAAAACATCAGAATTTGTAGCAAAAAAATGAAAACCCTTAAAACTGAAAGCAATCCCCACATATTTGGTATTTCCATGTAGGGAATTTAATTTCTAGCGCATTTCCGAAGACCTTTTCGAAAAATATTCAAAATTGCCCGAGAAATCGAGAAAATATGGAAATTTAATGAGATTCCATACAAAACATCAGAATTTGTAGCAAAAAAATGAAAACCCTTAAAACTGAAAGCAATCCCCACATATTTGGTATTTCCATGTAGGGAATTTAATTTCTAGGGCATTTCCGAAGACCTTTTCGAAAAATATTCAAAATTGCCCGAGAAATCGAGTAAATATGGAAATTTAATGAGATTCCATACAAAACATCAGAATTTGTAGCAAAAAAATGAAAACCCTTAAAACTTAAAGCAATCACATTTGGTATCTCCACACATTTGGTATTTCCGTGTAGGGAATTTAATTTCTAGCGCATTTCCGAAGACCTTTTCGAAATATATTCAAAATTGCCCGAGAAATCGAGAAAATATGGAAATTTAATGAGATTCCATACAAAACATCAGAATTTGTAGCAAAAAAATGAAAACCCTTAAAACTTAAAGCAATCACATTTGGTATCTCCACACATTTGGTATTTCCGTGTAGGGAATTTAATTTCTAGCGCATTTCCGAAGACCTTTTCGAAATATATTCAAAATTGCCCGAGAAATCGAGAAAATATGGAAATTTAATGAGATTCCATACAAAACATCAGAATTTGTAGCAAAAAAATGAAAACCCTTAAAACTTAAAGCAATCACATTTGGTATCTCCACACATTTGGTATTTCCGTGTAGGGAATTTAATTTCTATCGCATTTCCGAAGACCTTTTCGAAATATATTCAAAATTGCCCGAGGAATCGAGTAAATATGGAAATTTAATGAGATTCCATACAAAACATCAGAATTTGTAGCAAAAAAATGAAAACCCTTAAAACTTAAAGCAATCACATTTGGTATCTCCACACATTTGGTATTTCCGTGTAGGGAATTTAATATCTAGCGCATTTCCGAAGACCTTTTCGAAATATATTCAAAATTGCCCGAGAAATCGAGAAAATATGGAAATTTAATGAGATTCCATACAAAACATCAGAATTTGTAGCAAAAAAATGAAAACCCTTAAAACTGAAAGCAATCACATTTGGTATCTCCACACATTTGGTATTTCCGTGTAGGGAATTTAATTTCTAGCGCATTTCCGAAGACCTTTTCGAAATATATTCAAAATTGCCCGAGAAATCTAGAAAATATGGAAATTTAATGAGATTCCATACAAAACATCAGAATTTGTAGCAAAAAAATGAAAACCCTTAAAACTTAAAGCAATCACATTTGGTATCTCCACACATTTGGTATTTCCGTGTAGGGAATTTAATTTCTAGCGCATTTCCGAAGACTTTTTCGAAAAATATATTCAAAATTGCCCGAGAAATCGAGAAAATATGGAAATTTAATGAGATTCCATACCAAACATCAGAATTTGTAGCAAAAAAATGAAAACCCTTAAAACTGAAAGCAATCCCCACATATTTGGTATTTCCATGTAGGGAATTTAATTTCTAGCGCATTTCCGAAGACCTTTTCGAAAAATATTCAAAATTGCCCGAGAAATCGAGAAAATATGGAAATTTAATGAGATTCCATACAAAACATCAGAATTTGTAGCAAAAAAATGAAAACCCTTAAAACTGAAAGCAATCCCCACATATTTGGTATTTCCGTGTAGGGAATTTAATTTCTAGCGCATTTCCGAAGACCTTTTCGAAAAATATTCAAAATTGCCCGAGAAATCGAGAAAATATGGAAATTTAATGAGATTCCATACAAAACATCAGAATTTGTAGCAAAAAAATGAAAACCCTTAAAACTTAAAGCAATCACAATTGGTATCTCCACACATTTGGTATTTCCGTGTAGGGAATTTAATTTCTAGGGCATTTCCGAAGACCTTTTCGAAAAATATTCAAAATTGCCCGAGAAATCGAGAAAATATGGAAATTTAATGAGATTCCATACAAAACATCAGAATTTGTAGCAAAAAAATGAAAACCCTTAAAACTTAAAGCAATCACATTTGGTATCTCCACACATTTGGTATTTCCGTGTAGGGAATTTAATTTCTAGCGCATTTCCGAAGACCTTTTCGAAATATATTCAAAATTGCCCGAGAAATCGAGAAAATATGGAAATTTAATGAGATTCCATACAAAACATCAGAATTTGTAGCAAAAAAATGAAAACCCTTAAAACTGAAAGCAATCACATTTGGTATCTCCACACATTTGGTATTTCCGTGTAGGGAATTTAATTTCTAGCGCATTTCCGAAGACCTTTTCGAAATATATTCAAAATTGCCCGAGAAATCTAGAAAATATGGAAATTTAATGAGATTCCATACAAAACATCAGAATTTGTAGCAAAAAAATGAAAACCCTTAAAACTTAAAGCAATCACATTTGGTATCTCCACACATTTGGTATTTCCGTGTAGGGAATTTAATTTCTAGCGCATTTCCGAAGACTTTTTCGAAAAATATATTCAAAATTGCCCGAGAAATCGAGAAAATATGGAAATTTAATGAGATTCCATACAAAACATCAGAATTTGTAGCAAAAAAATGAAAACCCTTAAAACTGAAAGCAATCCCCACATATTTGGTATTTCCATGTAGGGAATTTAATTTCTAGCGCATTTCCGAAGACCTTTTCGAAAAATATTCAAAATTGCCCGAGAAATCGAGAAAATATGGAAATTTAATGAGATTCCATACAAAACATCAGAATTTGTAGCAAAAAAATGAAAACCCTTAAAACTGAAAGCAATCCCCACATATTTGGTATTTCCGTGTAGGGAATTTAATTTCTAGCGCATTTCCGAAGACCTTTTCGAAAAATATTCAAAATTGCCCGAGAAATCGAGAAAATATGGAAATTTAATGAGATTCCATACAAAACATCAGAATTTGTAGCAAAAAAATGAAAACCCTTAAAACTTAAAGCAATCACATTTGGTATCTCCACACATTTGGTATTTCCGTGTAGGGAATTTAATTTCTAGGCATTTCCGAAGACCTTTTCGAAAAATATTCAAAATTGCCCGAGAAATCGAGAAAATATGGAAATTTAATGAGATTCCATACAAAACATCAGAATTTGTAGCAAAAAAATGAAAACCCTTAAAACTGAAAGCAATCCCCACATATTTGGTATTTCCGTGTAGGGAATTTAATTTCTAGCGCATTTCCGAAGACCTTTTCGAAAAATATTCAAAATTGCCCGAGAAATCGAGAAAATATGGAAATTTAATGAGATTCCATACAAAACATCAGAATTTGTAGCAAAAAAATGAAAACCCTTAAAACTTAAAGCAATCACATTTGGTATCTCCACACATTTGGTATTTCCGTGTAGGGAATTTAATTTCTAGGGCATTTCCGAAGACCTTTTCGAAAAATATTCAAAATTGCCCGAGAAATCGAGAAAATATGGAAATTTAATGAGATTCCATACAAAACATCAGAATTTGTAGCAAAAAAATGAAAACCCTTAAAACTTAAAGCAATCACATTTGGTATCTCCACACATTTGGTATTTCCGTGTAGGGAATTTAATTTCTAGCGCATTTCCGAAGACCTTTTCGAAATATATTCAAAATTGCCCGAGAAATCGAGAAAATATGGAAATTTAATGAGATTCCATACAAAACATCAGAATTTGTAGCAAAAAAATGAAAACCCTTAAAACTGAAAGCAATCACATTTGGTATCTCCACACATTTGGTATTTCCGTGTAGGGAATTTAATTTCTAGCGCATTTCCGAAGACCTTTTCGAAATATATTCAAAATTGCTCGAGAAATCTAGAAAATATGGAAATTTAATGAGATTCCATACAAAACATCAGAATTTGTAGCAAAAAAATGAAAACCCTTAAAACTTAAAGCAATCACATTTGGTATCTCCACACATTTGGTATTTCCGTGTAGGGAATTTAATTTCTAGCGCATTTCCGAAGACTTTTTCGAAAAATATATTCAAAATTGCCCGAGAAATCGAGAAAATATGGAAATTTAATGAGATTCCATACAAAACATCAGAATTTGTAGCAAAAAAATGAAAACCCTTAAAACTGAAAGCAATCCCCACATATTTGGTATTTCCATGTAGGGAATTTAATTTCTAGCGCATTTCCGAAGACCTTTTCGAAAAATATTCAAAATTGCCCGAGAAATCGAGAAAATATGGAAATTTAATGAGATTCCATACAAAACATCAGAATTTGTAGCAAAAAAATGAAAACCCTTAAAACAGAAAGCAATCCCCACATATTTGGTATTTCCGTGTAGGGAATTTTATTTCTAGCGCATTTCCGAAGACCTTTTCGAAAAATATTCAAAATTGCCCGAGAAATCGAGAAAATATGGAAATTTAATGAGATTCCATACAAAACATCAGAATTTGTAGCAAAAAAATGAAAACCCTTAAAACTTAAAGCAATCACATTTGGTATCTCCACACATTTGGTATTTCCGTGTAGGGAATTTAATTTCTAGGGCATTTCCGAAGACCTTTTCGAAAAATATTCAAAATTGCCCGAGAAATCGAGAAAATATGGAAATTTAATGAGATTCCATACAAAACATCAGAATTTGTAGCAAAAAAATGAAAACCCTTAAAACTTAAAGCAATCACATTTGGTATCTCCACACATTTGGTATTTCTGTGTAGGGAATTTAATTTCTAGGGCATTTCCGAAGACCTTTTCGAAATATATTCAAAATTGCCCGAGAAATCGAGAAAATATGGAAATTTAATGAGATTAGATACAAAACATCAGAATTTGTAGCAAAAAAATGAAAACCCTTAAAACTGAAAGCAATCCCCACATATTTGGTATTTCCGTGTAGGGAATTTAATTTCTAGCGCATTTCCGAAGACCTTTTCGAAATATATTCAAAATTGCCCGAGAAATCGAGAAAATATGGAAATTTAATGAGATTCCATACAAAACATCATAATTTGTAGGAAAAAAATGAAAACCCTTAAAACTTAAAGCAATCACATTTGGTATCTCCACACATTTGGTATTTCCGTGTAGGGAATTTAATTTCTAGCGCATTTCCGAAGACCTTTTCGAAATATATTCAAAATTGCCCGAGAAATCGAGAAAATATGGAAATTTAATGAGATTCCATACAAAATATCAGAATTTGTAGCAAAAAAATGAAAACCCTTAAAACTTAAAGCAATCACATTTGGTATTTCCGTGTAGGGAATTTAATTTCTAGCGCATTTCCGAAGACCTTTTCGAAATATATTCAAAATTGCCCGAGAAATCGAGAAAATATGGAAATTTAATGAGATTCCATACAAAACATCAGAATTTGTAGCAAAAAAATGAAAACCCTTAAAACTTAAAGCAATCACATTTGGTATCTCCACACATTTGGTATTTCCGTGTAAGGAATTTAATTTCTAGCGCATTTCCGAAGACCTTTTCGAAATATATTCAAAATTGCCCGAGAAATCGAGTAAATATGGAAATTTAATGAGATTCCATACAAAACATCAGAATTTGTAGCAAAAAAATGAAAACCCTTAAAACTTAAAGCAATCACATTTGGTATCTCCACACATTTGGTATTTCCGTGTAGGGAATTTAATTTCTAGCGCATTTCCGAAGACCTTTTCGAAATATATTCAAAATTGCCCGAGAAATCGAGAAAATATGGAAATTTAATGAGATTCCATACAAAACATCAGAATTTGTAGGAAAAAAATGAAAACCCTTAAAACTTAAAGCAATCACATTTGGTATCTCCACACATTTGGTATTTCCGTGTAGGGAATTTAATTTCTAGCGCATTTCCGAAGACCTTTTCGAAATATATTCAAAATTGCCCGAGAAATCGAGAAAATATGGAAATTTAATGAGATTCCATACAAAACATCAGAATTTGTAGCAAAAAAATGAAAACCCTTAAAACTTAAAGCAATCACATTTGGTATCTCCACACATTTGGTATTTCCGTGTAGGGAATTTAATTTCTAGCGCATTTCCGAAGACCTTTTCGAAATATATTCAAAATTGCCCGAGAAATCGAGTAAATATGGAAATTTAATGAGATTCCATACAAAACATCAGAATTTGTAGCAAAAAAATGAAAACCCTTAAAACTTAAAGCAATCACATTTGGTATCTCCACACATTTGGTATTTCCGTGTAGGGAATTTAATATCTAGCGCATTTCCGAAGACCTTTTCGAAATATATTCAAAATTGCCCGAGAAATCGAGAAAATATGGAAATTTAATGAGATTCCATACAAAACATCAGAATTTGTAGCAAAAAAATGAAAACCCTTAAAACTTAAAGCAATCACATTTGGTATCTCCACACATTTGGTATTTCCGTGTAGGGAATTTAATTTCTAGCGCATTTCCGAAGACCTTTTCGAAATATATTCAAAATTGCCCGAGAAATCGAGAAAATATGGAAATTTAATGAGATTCCATACAAAACATCAGAATTTGTAGCCAAAAATGAAAACCCTTAAAACGGAAAGCAATCCCCACATATTTGGTATTTCCGTGTAGGGAATTTAATTTCTAGTGCATTTCTGAAGACCTTTTCGAAAAATATTCAAAATTGCCCGAGAAATCGAGAAAATATGGAAATTTAATGAGATTCCATACAAAACATCAGAATTTGTAGCAAAAAAATGAAAACCCTTAAAACTGAAAGCAATCCCCACATATTTGGTATTTCCGTGTAGGGAATTTAATTTCTAGCGCATTTCCGAAGACCTTTTCGAAAAATATTCAAAATTGCCCGAGAAATCGAGAAAATATGGAAATTTAATGAGATTCCATACAAAACATCAGAATTTGTAGCAAAAAAATGAAAACCCTTAAAACTTAAAGCAATCACATTTGGTATCTCCACACATTTGGTATTTCCGTGTAGGGAATTTAATTTCTAGCGCATTTCCGAAGACCTTTTCGAAATATATTCAAAATTTCCCGAGAAATTGAGAAAATATGGAAATTTAATGAGATTCCATACAAAACATAAGAATTTGTAGCAAAAAAATGAAAACCCTTAAAACTGAAAGCAATCCCCACATATTTGGTATTTCCGTGTAGGGAATTTAATTTCTAGCGCATTTCCGAAGACCTTTTCGAAAAATATTCAAAATTGCCCGAGAAGTCGAGAAAATATGGAAATTTAATGAGATTCCATACAAAACATCAGAATTTGTAGCAAAAAAATGAACACCCTTAAAACTTAAAGCAATCACATTTGGTATCTCCACACATTTGGTATTTCCGTGTAGGGAATTTAATTTCTAGCGCATTTCCGAAGACCTTTTCGAAATATATTCAAAATTGCCCGAGAAATCTAGAAAATATGGAAATTTAATGAGATTCCATACGAAACATCAGAATTTGTAGCAAAAAAATGAAAACCCTTAAAACTTAAAGCAATCACATTTGGTATCTCCACACATTTGGTATTTCCGTGTAGGGAATTTAATTTCTAGCGCATTTCCGAAGACTTTTTCGAAATATATTCAAAATTGCCCGAGAAATCGAGAAAATATGGAAATTTAATGAGATTCCATACAAAACATCAGAATTTGTAGCAAAAAAATGAAAACCCTTAAAACTGAAAGCAATCCCCACATATTTGGTATTTCCATGTAGGGAATTTAATTTCTAGCGCATTTCCGAAGACCTTTTCGAAAAATATTCAAAATTGCCCGAGAAATCGAGAAAATATGGAAATTTAATGAGATTCCATACAAAACATCAGAATTTGTAGCAAAAAAATGAAAACCCTTAAAACTGAAAGCAATCCCCACATATTTGGTATTTCCGTATAGGGAATTTAATTTCTAGCGCATTTCCGAAGACCTTTTCGAAAAATATTCAAAATTGCCCGAGAAATCGAGAAAATATGGAAATTTAATGAGATTCCATACAAAACATCAGAATTTGTAGCAAAAAAATGAAAACCCTTAAAACTGAAAGCAATCCCCACATATTTGGTATTTCCCTGTAGGGAATTTAATTTCTAGTGCATTTCCGAAGACCTTTTCGAAAAATATTCAAAATTGCCCGAGAAATCGAGAAAATATGGAAATTTAATGAGATTCCATACAACACATCAGAATTTGTAGCAAAAAAATGAAAACCCTTAAAACTGAAAGCAATCCCCACATATTTGGTATTTCCGTGTAGGGAATTTAATTTCTAGCGCATTTCCGAAGACCTTTTCGAAAAATATTCAAAATTGCCCGAGAAATCGAGAAAATATGGAAATTTAATGAGATTCCATACAAAACATCAGAATTTGTAGCAAAAAAATGAAAACCCTTAAAACTTAAAGCAATCACATTTGGTATCTCCACACATTTGGTATTTCCGTGTAGGGAATTTAATTTCTAGCGCATTTCCGAAGACCTTTTCGAAATATATTCGAAATTGCCCGAGAAATCTAGAAAATATGGAAATTTAATGAGATTCCATACAAAACATCAGAATTTGTAGCAAAAAAATGAAAACCCTTAAAACTTAAAGCAATCACATTTGGTATCTCCACACATTTGGTATTTCCGTTTAGGGAATTTAATTTCTAGCGCATTTCCGAAGACTTTTTCGAAATATATTCAAAATTGCCCGAGAAATCGAGAAAATATGGAAATTTAATGAGATTCCATACAAAACATCAGAATTTGTAGCAAAAAAATGAAAACCCTTAAAACTGAAAGCAATCCCCACATATTTGGTATTTCCATGTAGGGAATTTAATTTCTAGCGCATTTCCGAAGACCTTTTCGAAAAATATTCAAAATTGCCCGAGAAATCGAGAAAATATGGAAATTTAATGAGATTCCATACAAAACATCAGAATTTGTAGCAAAAAAATGAAAACCCTTAAAACTGAAAGCAATCCCCACATATTTGTATTTCCGTATAGGGAACTTAATTTCTAGCGCATTTCCGAAGACCTTTTCGAAAAATATTCAAAATTGCCCGAGAAATCGAGAAAATATGGAAATTTAATGAGATTCCATACAAAACATCAGAATTTGTAGCAAAAAAATGAAAACCCTTAAAACTGAAAGCAATCCCCACATATTTGGTATTTCCGTGTAGGGAATTTAATTTCTAGCGCATTTCCGAAGACCTTTTCGAAAAATATTCAAAATTGCCCGAGAAATCGAGAAAATATGGAAATTTAATGAGATTCCATACAAAACATCAGAATTTGTAGCAAAAAAATGAAAACCCTTAAAACTTAAAACAATCAGATTTGGTATCTCCACACATTTGGTATTTCCGTGTAGGGAATTTAATTTCTAGCGCATTTCCGAAGACCTTTTCGAAAAATATTAAAAATTGCCCGAGAAATCGAGAAAATATGGAAATTTAATGAGATTCCATACAAAACATCAGAATTTGTAGCAAAAAAATGAAAACCCTTAAAACTTAAAGCAATCACATTTGGTATCTCCACACATTTGGTATTTCCGTGTAGGGAATTTAATTTCTAGCGCATTTCCGAAGACCTTTTCGAAATATATTCAAAATTGCCCGAGAAATCGAGAAAATATGGAAATTTAATGAGATTCTATACAAAACATCAGAATTTGTAGCAAAAAAATGAAAACCCTTAAAACTGAAAGCAATCACATTTGGTATCTCCACACATTTGGTATTTCCATGTAGGGAATTTAATTTCTAGCGCATTTCCGAAGACCTTTTCGAAATATATTCAAAATTGCCCGAGAAATCGAGAAAATATGGAAATTTAATGAGATTCCATACAAAACATCAGAATTTGTAGCAAAAAAATGAAAACCCTTAAAACTTAAAGCAATCACATTTGGTATCTCCACACATTTGGTATTTACGTGTAGGGAATTTAATTTCTACCGCATTTCCGAAGACCTTTTCGAAATATATTCAAAATTGCCCGAGAAATCGAGAAAATATGGAAATTTAATGAGATTCCATACAAAACATCAGAATTTGTAGCAAACAAATGAAAACCCTTAAAACTTAAAGCAATCACATTTGGTATCTCCACACGTTTGGTATTTCCGTGTAGGGAATTTAATTTCTAGCGCATTTCCGAAGACCTTTTCGAAATATATTCAAAATTGCCCGAGAAATCGAGAAAATATGGAAATTTAATGAGATTCCATACAAAACATCAGAATTTGTAGCAAAAAAATGAAAACCCTTAAAACTGAAAGCAATCCCCACATATTTGGTATTTCCGTATAGGGAATTTAATTTCTAGCGCATTTCCGAAGACCTTTTCGAAAAATATTCAAAATTGCCCGAGAAATCGAGAAAATATGGAAATTTAATGAGATTCCATACAAAACATCAGAATTTGTAGCAAAAAAATGAAAACCCTTAAAACTGAAAGCAATCCCCACATATTTGGTATTTCCGTGTAGGGAATTTAATTTCTAGCGCATTTCCGAAGACCTTTTCGAAAAATATTCAAAATTGCCCGAGAAATCGAGAAAATATGGAAATTTAATGAGATTCCATACAAAAAATCAGAATTTGTAGCAAAAAAATGAAAACCCTTAAAACTTAAAGCAATCACATTTGGTATCTCCACACATTTGGTATTTCCGTGTAGGGAATTTAATTTCTAGCGCATTTCCGAAGACCTTTTCGAAAAATATTCAAAATTGCCCGAGAAATCGAGAAAATATGGAAATTTAATGAGATTCCATACAAAACATCAGAATTTGTAGCAAAAAAATGAAAACCCTTAAAACTTAAAGCAATCACATTTGGTATCTCCACACATTTGGTATTTCCGTGTAGGGAATTTAATTTCTAGCGCATTTCCGAAGACCTTTTCGAAATATATTCAAAATTGCCCGAGAAATCGAGAAAATATGGAAATTTAATGAGATTCCATACAAAACATCAGAATTTGTAGCAAAAAAATGAAAACCCTTAAAACTGAAAGCAATCCCCACATATTTGGTATTTCCGTGTAGGGAATTTAATTTCTAGCGCATTTCCGAAGACCTTTTCGAAATATATTCAAAATTGCCCGAGAAATCGAGAAAATATGGATATTTAATGAGATTCCATACAAAACATCAGAATTTGTAGCAAAAAAATGAAAACCCTTAAAACTTAAAGCAATCACATTTGGTATCTCCACACATTTGGTATTTCCGTGTAGGGAATTTAATTTCTAGCGCATTTCCGAAGACCTTTTCGAAATATATTCAAAATTGCCCGAGAAATCGAGAAAATATGGAAATTTAATGAGATTCCATACAAAACATCAGAATTTGTAGCAAGAAAATGAAAACCCTTAAAACTTAAAGCAATCACATTTGGTATCTCCACACATTTGGTATTTCCGTGTAGGGAATTTAATTTCTAGCGCATTTCCGAAGACTTTTTCGAAATATATTCAAAATTTCCCGAGAAATCGAGAAAATATGGAAATTTAATGAGATTCCATACAAAACATCAGAATTTGTAGCAAAAAAATGAAAACCCTTAAAACTGAAAGCAATCCCCACATATTTGGTATTTCAGTGTAGGGAATTTAATTTCTAGCGCATTTCCGAAGACCTTTTCGAAAAATATTCAAAATTGCCCGAGAAATCGAGAAAATATGGAAATTTAATGAGATTCCATACAAAACATCAGAATTTGTAGCAAAAAAATGAAAACCCTTAAAACTTAAAGCAATCACATTTGGTATCTCCACACATTTGGTATTTCCGTGTAGGGAATTTAATTTCTAGCGCATTTCCGAAGACCTTTTCGAAATATATTCAAAATTGCCCGAGAAATCGAGAAAATATGGAAATTTAATGAGATTCAATACAAAACATCAGAATTTGTAGCAAAAAAAATGAAAACCCTTAAAACTGAAAGCAATCCCCACATATTTGGTATTTCCGTGTAGGGAATTTAATTTCTAGCGCATTTCCGAAGACCTTTTCGAAAAATATTCAAAATTGCCCGAGAAGTCGAGAAAATATGGAAATTTAATGAGATTCCATACAAAACATCAGAATTTGTAGCAAAAAAATGAAAACCCTTAAAACTTAAAGCAATCACATTTGGTATCTCCACACATTTGGTATTTCCGTGTAGGGAATTTAATTTCTAGCGCATTTCCGAAGACCTTTTCGAAATATATTCAAAATTGCCCGAGAAATCGAGAAAATATGGAAATTTAATGAGATTCCATACAAAACATCAGAATTTGTAGCAAAAAAATGAAAACCCTTAAAACTTAAAGCAATCACATTTGGTATCTCCATACATTTGGTATTTCCGTGTAGGGAATTTAATTTCTAGCGCATTTCCGAAGACCTTTTCGAAATATATTCAAAATTGCCCGAGAAATCGAGAAAATATGGAAATTTAATGAGATTCCATACAAAACATCAGAATTTGTAGCAAAAAAATGAAAACCCTTAAAACTTAAAGCAATCACATTTGGTATCTCCACACATTTGGTATTTCCGTGTAGGGAATTTAATTTCTAGCGCATTTCCGAAGACCTTTTCGAAATATATTCAAAATTGCCCGAGAAATCGAGAAAATATGGAAATTTAATGAGATTCCATACAAAACATCAGAATTTGTAGCAAAAAAATGAAAACCCTTAAAACTGAAAGCAATCCCCACATATTTGGTATTTCCGTGTAGGGAATTTAATTTCTAGCGCATTTCCGAAGACCTTTTCGAAAAATATTCAAAATTGCCCGAGAAATCGAGAAAATATGGAAATTTAATGAGATTCCATACAAAACATCAGAATTTGTAGCAAAAAAATGAAAACCCTTAAAACTTAAAGCAATCACATTTGGTATCTCCACACATTTGGTATTTCCGTGTAGGGAATTTAATTTCTAGCGCATCTCCGAAGACCTTTTTGGAAATATATTCAAAATTGCCCGAGAAATCGAGAAAATATGGAAATTTAATGAGATTCCATACAAAACATCAGAATTTGTAGCAAAAAAATGAAAACCCCTTAAAACTTAAAGCAATCACATTTGGTATCTCCACACATTTGGTATTTCCGTGTAGGGAATTTAATTTCTAGCGCATTTCCGAAGACCTTTTCGAAATATATTCAAAATTGCCCGAGAAATCGAGAAAATATGGAAATTTAATGAGATTCCATACAAAACATCAGAATTTGTAGCAAAAAAATGAAAACCCTTAAAACTTAAAGCAATCACATTTGGTATCTCCACACATTTGGTATTTCGTGTAGGGAATTGAATTTCTAGCGCATTTCCGAAGACCTTTTCGAAATATATTCAAAATTGCCCGAGAAATCGAGAAAATATGGAAATTTAATGAGATTCCATACAAAACATCAGAATTTGTAGCAAAAAATGAAAACCCTTAAAACTTAAAACAATCCCCACATATTTGGTATTTCCGTGTAGGGAATTTAATTTCTAGCGCATTTCCGAAGACCTTTTCGAAAAATATTCAAAATTGCCCGAGAAATCGAGAAAATATGGAAATTTAATGAGATTCCATACAAAACATCAGAATTTGTAGCAAAAAAATGAAAAACCCTTAAAACTTAAAGCAATCACACTTGGTATCTCCACACATTTGGTATTTCCATGTAGGGAATTTAATTCTAGCGCATTTCCGAAGACCTTTTCGAAAAATATTCAAAATTGCCCGAGAAATCGAGAAATATGGAAATTTAATGAGATTCCATACAAAACATCAGAATTTGTAGCAAAAAAATGAAAACCCTTAAAACTGAAAGCAATCCCCACATATTTGGTATTTCCGTGTAGGGAATTTAATTTCTAGCGCATCTCCGAAGACCTTTTGGAAATATATTCAAATTGCCCGAGAAATCGAGAAAATATGGAAATTTAATGAGATTCCATACAAAACATCAGAATTTGTAGCAAAAAAATGAAAACCCTTAAAACTTAAAGCAATCACATATGGTATCTCCACACATTTGGTATTTCCGTGTAGGGAATTTAATTTCTAGCGCATTTCCGAAGACCTTTTTCGAAATATATTCAAAATTGCCCGAGAAATCGAGAAAATATGGAAATTTAATGAGATTCCATACAAAACATCAGAATTTGTAGCAAAAAAATGAAAACCCTTAAAACTTAAAGCAATCACATTTGGTATCTCCACACATTTGGTATTTCCGTGTAGGGAATTGAATTTCTAGCGCATTTCCGAAGACCTTTTCGAAAAATATTCAAAATTGCCCGAGAAATCGAGAAAATATGGAAATTTAATGAGATTCCATACAAAACATCAGAATTTGTAGCAAAAAAATGAAAACCCTTAAAACTTAAAGCAATCACACTTGGTATCTCCACACATTTGGTATTTCCGTGTAGGGAATTTAATTT